>QBTX01002725.1:0-15929 GCA_003063285.2 Arachis monticola | reverse complement strand
TCCCCATTCAATTGAAGGACTAATTCTCCTCTGTTAACATCTATCACAGCTCTTGCTGTGGCTAGGAAAGGTCTTCCAAGGATGATGCATTTATCCTCCTCCTTCCTAGTGTCTAAGATTATGAAATCAGCAGGGATGTAAAGGCCTTCAACCTTTACCAACACGTYCTCTACCAATCCATAAGCTTGTCTTACTGACTTGTCAGCCATTTGCAATAAAAATATGGCAGGCTATACCTCAATGATCCCCAGCTTCTCCATTACAGAGAGTGACATAAGATTTATGCCTGACCCCAGGTCACACAGAGATTTTTCAAAGATCTGGTGCCTATGGTGCAGGGTATTACGAATTTACCAGGATCTTGTTTCTTTTGAGGCAAAGTTTGCTGAACCCATGTATCTAGTTCACCAATGAGCAAGGGAGGTTCACCTTCCCAAGTCTCATTACCAAACAACTTGGCATTCAGCTTCATGATAGCTCCTAGATATTGAGCAACTTGCTCTCCAATTATATCTTCATCCTCTTCAGAGGAAGAATAGTCTTCAGAGCTCATGAATGGCAGAAGAAGGTTTAATGGAATCTCTATGGTCTCTATATGAGCCTCAGCTTCCTTTAGGTCCTCAATAGGGGACTCTTTCTTGCCTGAGAGACGTCCCATGAGGTCTTCCTCATTGGGATTCAAATCCTCTCCTTCCTCCCTAGGTTCGTCCATTTTGATTATGTCAATGGCCTTGCACTCTCTTTTTGGATTCTCTTCAGTATTGCTTGGGAGAGTACTAGGAGGAGTTTCAGTTACTTTCGTACTCAGTTGGCCCACTTGTGCCTCCAAATTTCTGATGGAGAACCTTGTCTCACTCATGAAATGCCTTAGACAGATCAGATACTAAATTTGCTAAGTTAGAGGTACTCTGCTCAGAATTCTCTGTCTGTTGCTGAAAAGATGATGAATAAGGCTTGATATTGCTGAGCCTATTTCTTCCACCATTATTAAAGCCTTGTTAGGGCTTTTATTGATCCTTCCATGAGAAATTTGGATGATTTCTCCATGATGAATTATAGGTGTTTCTATAAGGTTCACCCATGTAATTTACCTCTGCCATTGCAGGATTCTCAGGATCATAAGCTTCTACTTCAGAAGATGTCTCTTTAGTACTGTTGGATGCATTTTGCCATCCATTCAGACTTTGAGAAATCATGTTGATTTGCTGAGTCAACATTTTGTTCTGAGCCAATATGGCATTCAGAGCATCAATTTCAAGAACTCCCTTCCTTTGTGGCGTCCCATTATTCACAGAATTCCTCTCAGAAGTGTACATGAATTGGTTATTGCAACCATTTCAATAAGTTCTTGAGCTTCTGCAGGCGTTTTCTTTAGGTGAATGGATCCACCTGCAAAATGGTCCAGTGACATCTTAGAGAACTCAGATAGACCATAATAGAATATATCCATCATGGTCTATTCTGAAAACATGTCAGAAGGACATCTTTTAGTCATCTGCTTGTATCTTTCCCAAGCTTCATTGAGGGATTCACCATCTTTTTGTTTGAAGGTTTGAACATCCACTCTAAGCTTGCTCAGCTTTTGAGGAGGAAAGAACTTAGCCAAGAAGGCCGTGACCAGCTTATCCCATGAGTCCAGGCTATCTTTAGGTTGAGAGTCCAACCATGTTCTAGCTCTATCTCTTACAGCAAAAGGGAAAAGCATGAGCCTATAGACTTCAGGATCTACTCCATTAGTCTTAATAGTCTCACAGATCTGCAAGAACTCAGTCAAGAACTGGTAGGGATCTTCTGATGAAAGACCATGAAACTTGCAGTTCTATTGCATTAGAGCAACTAATTGAGGTTTTAACTCAAAATTGTTTGCTCCAATGGCAAGAATTGAGATGCTTCTTCCATCAAATTTGGACGTAGGTGCAGTATAATCACCAAGCATCCTTCTTGCATTATTGTTGTTGGGTTCGGCTGCCATCTCCTTTTCTTGTTCAAAAATTTCAGCAAGGTTGTCTCTGGATTGTTGTAATTTAGCTTCTCTTAGTTTTCTCTTCAGAGTCCTTTCAGGTTCTGGATCAGCTTCAACAAGAATGCCTTTTTTCTTGTTCCTGCTCATATGAGAAAAAAGAGAACAAAAAAGGAAGAGGAATCCTCTATGTCACAGTATAGAGATTCCTTTATGTTTGTAGAAGAAGAAGGGAATAAAAAAAAGGAGAATCCAAACACAAGGGTGAGGATAGGGGCAGAGATTTGAGATGAAGAGAAGTGTTAGTAAATGAATAAATAAATAGAAAAAGACGAGAGACAGAAGTTTTCGAAAATAATTTTGAAAAGGAGTTAATGATTTTCGAAAATTAAGATAAGAAATAGAATTAAAATTAAAATTTAAAATAATTAATTAATTAAAAATTTTTTTGAACAAGACGGAGGTATTTTCGAAAATTAGAGAGAGAAAAGTTATTAGGTGGTTTTGAAAAAGATAAGAAATAAACAAAAAGTCAAATAGTTAGTTGAAAAAGATTTGAAAGTCAATTTTGAAATCAAATTTTCGAAAAAAAAAGATAAAATTTTGAAAAAGATATGATTAAAAAGATATGGTTGGAAAAGATTTAATTTTTAAAACTAAAATTAATTACTAGACTAACAAGAAACTAAAAGATATGGTTCTAGAATTTAAAGATTGAACCTTTCTTAACAAGAAAGTAACAAACTTTAAATTTTTGAATCAATCATATTAATTGTTAGCATAATTTTCGAAAATAAAGATAAAACTAAGAAAAAGATTTTTGAAAAAGATTTTAAAGGATTTTCGTAAATTAATAAGAAAAATTGAAAAAGATTTAATAGATCCATTTGTTCATCTTCTGGCTTTCTGGCCTACTTTTGAAGTGAAGTATTTAATGTTTTCCCACTTTTCTTAATTGAACTGCTTGGCATTCTACTGCTATTGTTTTGAGCAGTTGCTTTCTGTTTTCCTTTAACTGTACTTCCATCTTCCTGTTAGCCATTCTTGTTTCATGTAGTATTTCCTTGAATTCGGCAGTTGCATAGAGAATCTCCTAGAAAGGTCTAACATATGCTCAGATTTGAAATCCATTAGCTTGATCCACAGGACTGAGTTCAGCAGATTTACTGTTTAGCTTCTTCTTTCATGGGGATTCACTGCTTGAGTATCATAGCTGATTCTGCCACTGTATCTTAAAGCTCTTGAGCTTCTTCAATTATCTTTACTCATATTTATAGATCCACCAGCTGAGTGGTCTAGAGTAATCTAAGCTTTATCTGTAAGCCCATAGTAGAAGATGTCTAGTTGCACCACTTGAAAACATTTCAGAGGGACAATTTCTTAGCAATTTCTCTATGTATCTCTCCCAAGCATAATAAGGATTAGATTATTCATCCTTTTGAAGCCTTGGTGCCTTACCCGTTAGCTGGATAGGTGTTCATCCGTTTTGGAGGGAAATAGTGATTCAGGAATTTTTTCTGACAGTTGTTTCCATGTATTTATGCTGTCTTTAGGTTGGTTATTTACCACCTCTTAGCTTGATCTACAGCAAATGAAAGTAGTAATAATTTGTAGACATCCTGATCAACATCTTTATCAATGTTACGTAGGTGCACAATTTGTAAAAAATTGTGCCAGAAACTCTGTAGGTTCTTCTTGTGGAAGACCGGAATACTGGCAGTTTTGCATGCACCATGATATGAGCTTGAGGATTCAACTCAAAGCTACTAACTCCATGGAGGTATACATATAACTACTTCCCATATGAAGCATAGTGTGGTAGCATATGACCCCAGAGTCCTCCTGGACTGTTCATTTCAACTTAGTTCCATGATGGAATAAAGGAGATATATGTATGTTATGTTATTTATTTTAAAAAAATTTGATTTATAAAATAAAAAAAAACGAAATCAAATAAAGAAATTTGAAAATATTTTGAAATTGAAATCTGAATTTATTATTAATATAAAAAAAAAAAAAAAAAAAAAAAAAAAGAAAGATATTTTTTTGAATTTTGAATTTTATGATGAAAGAGAAAAATTTTAAAAAAGTAGGAACACAGAAGACTTAAATTTTTAGATCTAATGCTCCTTATATTCGAAAATTTTGGAGGGAAAATACCAAGGAACACCATAATTGAAAACTTCTAAACAATTTTAACAGATACACACAAAGAAAAGACTCAACAAAAAAAAAAAAAAAAAAAAAAAAAAAAAAAAAAAAAAAAAAAAAAAAAAGAACACCAAACTTAAAATTTTTAAAAACCAAGTAAAGACATTTTTTGGCGAACAATTAAGAAAACTTAACAAGAAAAACACCAAACTTAAAGTTTTGCACAAATTAAATAAGAACAATTATTTTTTGAAAAAAAGATTTTAAAGAAGAAGGATTGCCCAATTGCAGAACACGGACCAACGCTCTAGCCAATGGGGAGTAAATGACGATGTCTTCTGTAATAATTCCTTTGGAACGATTAATGCTTTAAAGAACAATTGAAACAAGAAGAGACCACAGAATAAGAAAAATGACTCAAACAAAGAAAAATAATGAACTAGCTTGAAGATCAGGAAGACAAAGAACACTAATTCACCTGAAAGATTTTACAAAACTAATTCATTAATTATGCAAATGATCAGACCAAGTATTATAATTAAGACACTAACTCCACGAAAAAGATGTCAAAAGGCTTTGATAAAGAACAAATATATTTTTGAAAAAAAAAAATTTTTTTGTAAAAAAGAAATTATCCTATCAGAATTTAATTACTCTATAACAACAAAAATAATATTCGGTAATCTTAAGACCTTAAAATCCACCTTAGGAATAGCAAATCAATACTAACTCCTCTCTGAAACAGCGCCAAAAACTTAGTAGCACAATTTTGCAAAATCCGCTACAACTAACCAGCAAGTGCCACTGCGGTCGTCCAAGTAATACCTTACGCGAGTAAGGGTCGATCCACGGAGATTTATATGGTTTGAAGCAAGCTATGTGTATTTATTAATCCTTAGTCCCTTAATTTTCAA
Source organism: Arachis monticola (assembly GCA_003063285.2). NCBI lineage: Eukaryota > Viridiplantae > Streptophyta > Magnoliopsida > Fabales > Fabaceae > Arachis > Arachis monticola. Next base: position 10,904 of record QBTX01002725.1, on the reverse strand, counting down.
ATTTTAAATTTTTATTTGGATTTAATTGTAAGAAGTAAAAGTATTTGGAATAAAGAATTGTTACTTTATTAATGGAGAATATGTTGGGGTTTTTGGAGATGCTGTGTCTTCTGATTTCTGCAATTTAATATTCAACTCAATTGTTTGTTAATTCCATCCATGCCAAGCTGTATGTAGCGTGTCACCATTGTCAATGGCTACTTCCTTTCACTCTCCGTGAAAACGGTCCAGATGCTCTGTTACAGCACGGCTAATCAGCTGTTGTGTTCTCGATCAGTTGGAATAGAATCCATTTATCCTTTAGCGTTTTCATCGACGCCCAGCAACTCGCGAGTTTGAAGCTCGTCACAGCCATTCAAACATTGAATCCATACTCGGAATTACCACAGACAAGGTTAGAATTTTTCGGATCCTCCAGAGTGGCCGCCATCAGTTCTAGCTTATACAGAAGATTTCTGATTAAGGAAGTAATAGATGCTCATTCAATCTGATGTAAAACGGAGGTGTTTTGATAGACACGTTCATGGATTGGTAGCCGAGGTGATGAGTGTCACGGATCATCACCTCTTATTCACAATTTTTAAGCTGCGATGTAAGATGAACATCTTTAGATAGGAACACACACACGTTTGAATTGAGAAATAGAAACAATTGCATTATTCATTGAGACGTTGCACGATCTACACCCCTAACAAGGATTTAGAAAACTCATGCCTGTCAAAATAATAAATATAAAATTCAAGATCTGATAAAGCTCTGCCATGAGGGTACAACGGTTAATCGCTCTGAAGAAGTGTTTAAATAGCTAGACTAGTAAACCTAGGTTCTACAGAAATAAGAGTGAAACTAAGATAATTGGTGCATAAATCCACTTCTGGGCCCACATTTGGTGTGTACTGGGCTGAGACTTAAGCTTTCCACGTGCGTGGACTGTGTTTCTGGGAGTTGAACGCCAGGGTGTGACGTGTTTTGGGCGTGCAACTCCAGCTTGTAAACCTGTCTGTCGCCGCTGGACGCTAGGACAAACGCATGATACTGGCGATTGAATGCCAGTTCTACGTCATCTATCATTGCGTAAAGTATGGACTATTATATATTCTTGAAAGCCCTGGTGTCTACTTTCCAACGCCGTTTTGAAATGTGCAATTGGATCCTGTAGCTCTAGAAAATCTATTTCGGAGTACAGGGAGGTCAGAATCCGAACAGCAATCAGCAGTCCCTTTTTCAGCCTAAATCAAAATTTTGCTCAGCTCCCTGTCAGTTTTCAGCCGAATTACACATAGAGAACATCTAGAAAGAAATACACACAAATCATTAGTAAAGTCCAGAATTATTTTTGCTTAAAAAACATAATAAAATTCTATTAAAACTAATTAAAAACTACTAAGGTCTACATTGAAATTACCCCCAAAAAGCGGATAAAACATATCGGCTCTGTCAGCCAGCCCGCCAAAACGTGTATCAATAGTCTCCTATGATGAATAATGGAATAAAACGAGACCAAAGAGTAGGTAAGACGATTACATTATAAAATGTAGCTTTTATACTAGAAGCTACAGTCAGAGTAGTAAATTGAGGCAGAAATCCGACTCCCAAAGGGCCCCACGTTGGTGTGTGCTTGGGCTGAGCTGAGCTTGACACGAGCAGAGGCTTCTTTTGGAGTTAAACATCATGTTGTAATGTGTTTCTGGGCGTTCAACTCATGGTTCGTGATTATGTTTCTGGCGTTTGACTTCCAGAATGCACAGCGAAAATCGGTCGTTGAGTGCCAGTTAACGTTGTCATAATCCCGAATTAAAGTATGGGATTTATTATATATATGTGAAAGCCTCGGGATGTCTCTTCCAAAACGCCTAAGAGCACGCCATTTAGAGTTTCTGTAGCTCCAGAAATCTATTTGAGTGCAAGGAGGTCAGAATTCCAACAACATCACAGCCAGTCCTTTATCTAGCCTTTATCAAGTTTTTGCTCAGGTCCTCCAATTTCAGCATAAAAAAACCTGAATCAAGAAAAAAACACACAAACTCATGGGTAAAAGTCCAAGAAAGTGTGAATTTAGCATAAAAAACAATGAAGAAACATCCCTAAAAATAGCTAGATTATACTAAAAACTATCGTTTAAAAATAATTGCCAAAAAAGCGTATAAATTATTCGCTGCATCAAAACACCAACTTTATAATTGTTGCTTATCCCAAGCAACTGAAAATCAAATGAGCGATAAAAAGAAGAGAATATACTATAATCCCAATATTCTTTTTAATGTGTTATATTATTCTAATTAGGATGAGGCGGGACTTGATAGCTTTTTTGTTGCTACTTTTGGCTTTTTTTATTTGTTCACTTTCTTCCTTTGAAGTTTAGAATGGATTGGCATCTCTAGAGAACTTTAGAATTTCAGATAAGGTTATTATTCTCCTAGTTAAAAGTTGTGATTTCGTTGAATCACAAGACTATCTTTATGAGTCTTGCGCGTCGGCCCTAAGCACTTGTTTTCCATATTACAACAGCGATACATAAATGCCACAGACACATATAGTCTGGGTGGAACCTTGCAGATCTCGTGGACTCGGAGCATTGCTAAAGAACCGCCAGTTTAGAGGTGTCATAGAGCTCTCTAAGCACACTCTTTTTAGTTTTGGATCACTTGACTTTAAACCACTCATCTCGAAGCTTTTCACTGGACCTTGCATGGCCACTCGAAGCACATGGTAGGCAGCTGTTAGCCGCGTAGGCCTGGATTTTATTTCCTTCGGCCCTCTATCCATTGGATGTTAAAGCCTTGTGATCCTTTCTCCTTTGTTTACAGGCTTCTTGTTTGTGGCTTATTACTTTTCGTTCTGCTTTTTTTCGAGCTTTTTTTTATTTTTTATTGCCATTGCTTTTTCTGTTTTTCTTGTCTTCAAGAATCAATTTCCATGATTTTTTCAGATTGTCATAACATTCTCTTTGTCATCATTTCTTTCAAGAGCCAACAATTTAACATTCATAGGACAACAGATCAATATTAGCAACTGTTCAAGCATTCCCATTCAGAAACAAAAAGTATTTATCACCACATCGAATATATTAAACTAAATTCAAGGGATATTTGAAATTCATTACTTTCTTTGTTCTTATTGAATTAGAAAACATTTTTCATTTAAGAGAGGTGAAGGATTTATGGAATTATTCATATCCTTAAGAATTGTTACTCCAATACTTAATGATCATGAGGTAGAGACACAAAACAAAAACACACACAGTAGCATTAAAAACCAAAAAAAACAGAAAAAAATAAGAACAAGGAATTTGAAGAACGGGTCCACCTTAGTGATGGTGGCGCTAGTCTCTTCTTGAAGAAAACCAAATGATGTCCTTGAGTTTCGTCGTCCGCCTTCTATGTCTCTCCTTGCCTTTGTGTCCTTCTTACCTCATTACTCTTTGATCTTCTTAATTTCAGTGGAGAATGATGGGAGTGCTCTTATTGTCTTCCACCCTAATTTATCATTATTATAACTCAAGAGTCTTTCTAGGGAGGTGTTTAGTTGTCCCCAATAGTTGTTGGGAGGAAAGTGCATCCCTTGAGGCATTCTCCGTGATTTCTTGTGATGAGCTTCCTTCAGGCGTCTCTTGGGTTCCATTAGTGCGCACTCTTGTTTGCTCCATCCATTTTTCTTAGTGATGGGCTTGTCCTCCTCAATGGGGATCTCTCCTTCTATGATAACTCCGGCTGAGTAACATAGATGAAAAATAGGATGACGAAAAAGCTAGCCTCCAACGGTAAAGGCTTTCGCTATTTGGTTAGAATTCAAGGGAGATGACTTCATGAACTTCTACTTCCTCTCCAATCATGATGCTATGAATCATGATGGCCCAATCCACCGTAACTTCAGATCGGTTGCTAGTGGGGATGATGGAGCGTTAGGATGAACTCCAACCATCTTCTATCCACAGGCTTGAGGCCAGTGTTCTTCAATTTAAACCGGCTTTGCCTTGGGCTCTCTTTTCCATTGAGCTCCCTCCACACATATGTCCATAAGGACTTGGGTCTAACTTTGATTAAAGTTTACCCTTCTAGTATAGATAAGGGGCGTGCATTTTCTGCATTGTGAGGCCAAGTTTGAACGCCAACCTCACATTTTGTGTTACTAATAGATGCTAAGGTGCATTTCCACGTAACCAATTGAAAGATGAATTCTTCGGATTTCGGGTTCATACTTTGGATCTCATGGGTTACCAGTGATCCATTCAAATTTGGGGATAGAATCTTGAACCATTAAGATTCTACTTGTTGGATAGGGTTGGCTAGAACTTCCTAACCCTTCTTTGGATCTCATGTGGGATCTCTGGATACTCATTGTTTCTTGAACTTGAAAGGGACCTCAGGGAATCACCTTCTTCTTGGCCACAACATCAGAAAAGTGGTCTTGATGCACCATTAAGATGAATCTCTCCATCTTCCATGACTCGGGACCACGGTGAAAGCTTTTGTCTTCCCCTTTTTTTTTTTTTTTTTTTTTTTTTTTTTTTTATTTTTTCGTGAATAAATTTGTTGGAAAAACAAAAAGCTAGGCTTTGTACCAATCCCAAACTTAGAATATTGATCACCCTCGAGCAAAAGAAGAAAAAAATAAGAAGAGGAAGAGAAATATGGAGGAGAGTGGGGAAAGGTGTATTCGGCCAAGTAGAAGAGGGGTGTGGTGTGTAGTGAAAAATAAAGACAACGATGGAGGGGTTTAATATAGTGAGGGGAGAGGGTGTAGGTTCGGCTATTTAGGGTGCGGTTTGGGTGGGAAAGAAATTTTGAATTTGAAGGTATGTGGAGTTTATGGGAAAGAGTGGATGGATGGAGAGATAGGTCCGAAGGGTGTAATTGGAAAGAGAGATTGAGGTGATTTGAACGGTTTTGAGGGAAGAGTGTTTACTCGCGCGCGCGCATGAGTTTATGGGGAAGAGAGATGAATGTGAAGAAGAGGAGAGAAGGTGAGTTAAGGTAGGTAGGGATCCTGTGGATCCACAGATCCTGAGATGGATCATGTGGGGTTCCACAGATCTTGAGGGATGTCAATGACTTTACATCCCTGCACCACATTAGGCATGTAAAACACCTTTGCATATAATTCTGGCATTTTAAAACCCAGACAAGTGATGCTGTATGTTGGGCGTTTCAACGCGCCAATAATTGCTCAGCATGTTCTGGCGCAGTCGTTATTGAACGCCAAGTTCCATCGCGCCTCTGTTTTTTTGGCGTTTAGTGCCAGCTCTCCTTCAGGGATGTTCCTGGCGTTCAAACGCCAGGATGCTGCTTATATCTGGCGTTCAACGCCAAATCCGATGCTCTGTTATGGTATTGAACGCCAGCCAGATTGCCTCCTTACTGGCGTTTTGAACGCCCAGTAAAGGTCCTTCCTCCAGGGTGTGATTTTTCTTGTGCTATTTTTTTATTTTGTTTTAATTAGTATTTTTTTTCGTGGCTCCACATGATCATGAACCTAATAAAACAATAAAGAACATAATAAGAAATAAAATTAGATTCAATAAAAATTTGGGTTGCCTTCCAATCAAGTGCTTCTTTAATGTGACTAACTTGACAGATAGGCTTCTCATGGAGCCTCACAGGTGATAAAGTCAATGTTGTAGACTCCCCCAAAACCAAACTTAGAGTTTGGATGTGTGGATTTCAAGACACCAAACTTAGGATGTTTGGCTGTGGCCTATCAACACCAAAACTTGAGTTTGATTGGTGGGGTTTTTGTTTGACTCTGTTCTGAGAGAAGTTTTTCATGCTTACTCTCCATTGTTAAAGAAGAGAAGATCCTTGAGCCGTAAACACAAGGTAGTCCCATTCAAATCTGACGGACTAATTCTCCTCTGTTAAAATCAATCACAGCTCCTGCAGTGGCTAGGAAAGGTCTTCCCAAGGAGATATGCATTATATCCTCCTACCTTCCTATGTGTCTAAGATTACTGAAATCTAGCGTGGACTCTGTAAAGGCCTTCAATTTTTACCAACACGTCCTCTACCAATCCATTTGCTTTTGCTTACTGATTGTCAGCCCATTTGCAATAAAAATATGGCAGGCTATACCTCAATGATCCCCAGTTTCTCCTGATTACAGAAGTGACATAAGATTTATGCCTGACCCCAGGTCACACAGAGATTTTTCAAAGGAGTCTACGAGTGCCTTGATGCGTGCAGAGGATTCGAAATTACCCAGGATCTTGTTTACTTCTTTTGAGGAAAAGTTTGCTGAACCCATGTATCTAGGTCACCAATGGAGCAAGGGAGGTTCACCTTCCCCAAGTCTCATTACAAAACAACTTGGCATTCAGCTTCATGATAAAGCTCCTATGATTATCTGCGCAACTTCGCCTCTCCAATTATATCTTATCCTCTTCAGAGGAAGAATTAGTCTTCAGAAGCTCGCATAGTGCCTCTGGCATAAGGAGGTTTAATCGAATCTCTATGGTCTCTATATGAGCATCAAATTCCTTTAGGTCCTCAATAGGGGACTCTTTCTTGCCTGAGAGACGTCCCATGAGGTTTTCCTCATTGGGATTCATAATCCTTCTCCTTCCTCACCCTAGGTTCGTCCATTTTGATTATGTCAATGGCCTTGCACCTCTCTTTTGGATTTCCTTCAGTATTGCTGGGAGATACTAGGAGGAGTTTCAGATACTCGTACAGTGAGGTGAGACCCACTTTGTCCTCCAAATTTCTGATGGAGTACCTTGTTTTACTCATGAAGCTTAAAGTTGCCTTAGACAGATCAGATACTAAATTTGCTAAGTTAGAGTACTCTGCTTGGAATTCTCTGTCTGTTGCTGAAAAGATGATGAATAAGGCTTGATATTGCTGAGCCTATTTCTTCCACATATTTTAAAAGCCTTGTTAGGGCTTTTATTGATCCTTCCAATGAGAAATTTGGATGGATTTCTCCAATGATGATTGATAGGTGTTTCTATAAGTGCATTTCACCCAGGTAATTTACCTCTGCCCATTGCAGGGTTCTCCAGATCATAAGCTTCTACTTCATGAAGATGATCTCTTTAGTACTGTGGATGCATTTTGCCCATCCATTAAGGACTGTGAGATCATGTTGACTTGCCGAGTCAACATTTTTGTTCTGAGCCAATATGGCATTCAGAGCATCAATTTCAAGAACTCCATTCCTTTCTTGTTGGCGTCTACCCATTATTCACGGGAATTACACCGCGTGCCTCGAATGGTTACATGAACTGTATATTTGCACCGTATGTCAATAAGTTCTGAGTTCTGCTAAGGCGTTTTCTTAGGGTGAATGGATCCACGATAATGTGTAACTCCAGTGACCATCTTGAGAACTCAGATAGACATCGTCTAATATAATATATCTATCATGGTCTATTCTGAAAACATGTCCAAAGAGACAGTCTTCTTAGTCATCTGCTGTATTTCTCTCTCCCACAGGCTTTTGAGGGATTCACCATCTTTTTGTTGAAGGTCTAGGTTCTCCTTCTTCAAGCTTGCTCAGCTTTTGAGTAAGAAAGAATTTATGGCCAAGAAAGGCCTGTGACCAGCTTACTGCCCATTGAGTCCACGGCGTATCTTAGGTTGTGAATACAGCCATGTTCTAGCTCTATCTCTTACGGCAAAAGGGAAAAGCACGAACCTGTAGACTTCAGGATATACTACCCATTAGTCTTTAAATAGTCTACACAAGCATCCTCCTCCGCAGAACTCAGTCAAGAAGAACTTGGTGAGGATCTTCTGATGAAAGATCATGAAACTTGCAGTTCAATTGCATTAGAGCAACTATATTGAGGTTTTTAACTCAAGAGAGTGTGATTTTGCTCCGATCAGGCAAGGCAATTGAGATGCTCTCTTCCATCAAATTATGGCGTAGGTGCAAGATTAATCCCAAGGCATTCCCTTCTTGCATTTGTTTGTTGGGTTCGGCTGCCATTTCTCCTTTTTTTTCAAAAATTTCAGCAAGGTTTTGTCTCTGGATTGTTGTAAATTTAGCTTTCCTCTTAGTTTTCTCTTCAGAGTCCTTTCAGGTTCTCGATCAACTTCAACAAGAATGCCTTTTTTTTTTTTTTTTTTTTTTTTTTTGAAAAGAGAACAAAAAGGAGACGAGGAATCCTCTATGTCACAGGTATAGAGATTCCTTTATGTTTGTAGAAGAAAAAGGGAAAAAAACAGAGCGACGACTCCAAGACACAGCGCGGTGATGATCTAAGGGGCAGAGATTCTCGCGCATGAAGAGAAGTGTTTAGTAAGATGAATAATAAAATAGTAAATAAAAAAAAAAAAAAAAAAAAAATTCTCGAAAATAATTTTGAAAAGGAGTTAATGATTTTATTCGAATTAAGATAAGACAAGTAGTCTAATTAAAATTAAAATTTAAAATAATTTAATTATTATTAAAAATTTTTTTTGAACAAGTACGGAGGATTTTCGAAAATTAGAAGAGAGGAAAAGTTATTAGGTGGTTTTGAACAAAGATAGAAATAAACAAAAAGTCAAATAGGTTAGTTGAAAAAGATTTGAAAGTCAATTTTTGAAATCAATTTCGAAAAAAAAAGATAAAATTTTGAAAAAGATATGATAAAAAGATAAAAAAAAAAAAAAAAAAGATTTAATTTTTAAAAGTCTAAAAGTTAATTACGTAGACTAAACAAGAACTAAAAGATATGGTTCTAGAATTTAAGGATTGAACCTTTCTTAACAAGAAAAGTAACAACTTTTTATAATTTTTGAATCAATCATATTAATTGTTAGCATTAATTTTTCGAAATAGAAAGACAAAGGACTAGAAAAAGATTTTTGACCAAAAGATTTTTAAAAGGGAATTTTCGTTAAACTTAATAAGAAAAAATTGAAAAACGATTTTTTTTTTTATTTTTGAAGAAAGTTTAAATATAAATTTTTAAAAATTTGAAATTTGACTTGGCCTTACAAAAACAATTAATTTAAAAACATTTTTTTGACTAAGTGCAACCCAAATTTTCGAGATTTTGAGAGAAAAAAAGAGGAAAAGATATATTTTTTGATTTTTGAATTTTTAATTAATGAGAGAGAAAAACTATAAAATACCACAAGATTTAAAAATTAAAACAGGAAAATTATGAATCAAATCACATGATGCATGCAAAAACAGGCTCATGAATGTCAAAGGATGAACACCCAAGAAACTTTGACAGATCATGACTTGAAACATCACGTCACAGCTCATGTTTTGATAATCTCTCTCTGATGGCAAAGAAAACATGCAAGACACCCATTAGCAAATTTGGCTTAATGGCTTAGAACTTCTTGTATGAATGCAAAAATTACAATAATGGAACATCAAAAGATACAAAACAAGAAAACATCTTGAAGGGATCAAACAAGGTAAGATTTACCTAAGAGCAATTAATCAGAAAGCACACATGCACGGATTTTTTTCGAAAAAATGCATAAATTTTTAGAAAAATAGACATATGACACCAAACTTCAAAGTTGACTCAAGACTCACAAGAAACATGAAATATATATAAAAAATACTTTTGATTTTTTATGATTTTATTATTTTTCGCTCATTTTATTTATATTTTTGGTGCCAAAAAATATTGTTCCGTGCACTACAAGAAAAAAAAAAAAAAAAAAATTTCAAAATTTTTTTTTAAGAAGATTCCATGGAATCTTTCATTGTTAGCCTAATAGACTCCAATCCCAAAGGGTTGGACATGTCTTAATAGCCAGCCAGCTTTAGGATTAAATTAGACATACAACAGCTGATATTCCAATTAACTTGCCTCTATGCCGATGGTTGGAAGCCTCAATCCAAAAAAATTTGGATATGACTTTACAGCCAGCCAAGCTGTCAAAGATGTACTCATTTTGGAAAACTCTAGAATGTGCATACCTTTCTTTCAACAAATTTACGAAACATTTTTGAAAAACAAATTAAAAAAAAAAAAAAAATTTTTTTCGAAAATAAACAAAAAAAGATAATTACCTAATCTGAGCAACAAGATTGAGCAAACCGTCAGTGTCCAAACTCGAACAAACCCCGGCAACGGCGCCAAAAATGTGGTGCACGAAATTGTTGATCTCTTATAATGGCATTCAACTTGGTGTGTGCATTTACTATCGCCATTACTCCACCATACGCACACTACTAGACCAGCAAGTCACGATTAGGTCGTGCCAAAGTAATAAAACCTTTACTGTGAAAGGTATTAAGGTCGATACCACGGAGATTGTTGGTATGAAGCAAGCCACGGTCACCTTGTAAATCTAGTCAGGCGGATATTAATTGGTTATGGAGTTTCGAATAATAATAATAAATAAACTGAAAAATAATAAGTAGATAATACTTATGTAAATCATTGGTGGGGAATTTCAGATAGGCGTATGAAGAGGCTGTGCTCCTTTTGAATATCTGCTTTCCTACTGCCTTTCAAAGCCAATCCTTTTTATGCCTTTCCATGGCATGCTGTATGTAGGCATCACCGTTGTCAATGGCCTACATACCATCCTCTCAGTAAAAAAAGGTATCCAGATATGATGCTCTGATCAGGCGCACTGCGCCTAATCAGGTCGGTCGGTTCTCGATCATGTTGGAATAGGGATATCTCCCTAATTCTTTTTGCATTTTGTTCATCAACCCAACAATCGCTGAGTTTGAACTCGTCACAGTCATTCAATCCCAGGAATCCTACTCGGAAATTACCACATACAAGGTTTAGACTTTTCGGATTCTCAAAAATGCCACCATTCAATTCTAGCTCCTATACCACGAAGACTCTGATCTTCCGGAATGGAAGCTCGGTTGTCAGGCGACAGCAACCATGCGTCGTGCATCAGGAACTTCCAAGCAGAGTTACACACTCTAGCTTTCGCTTTTAGAACGGAAGTGGCGTGTGTCAACCGAGAGTCATACGCCGCGCGGCGCGC
>QBTX01002723.1:0-15971 GCA_003063285.2 Arachis monticola | reverse complement strand
AATCCCAATTTTCTCTTTAATAATTCATTTCAAAAGCATGAATCATCCTTTTTCTTGATAATTCAAATAAAATAGTAGAAGTCTTTAACTCATCATTTTTCCAAACAACATTTCAATAGACTCGGATTTTATAGAAATTCCGGCAGCATCTCCCCTAAAACTTGGACTTTGCCACCTGGTTCGGGTCCCAACAAAACCATTCCACAATCCTTTTCCAACAGCCCAAAGTCCAAATCAATTCAAAGGCAAGCAAAAAATCCAACAGTCAATCTCAATACCATATTTCAAGAAAACCGTTTTAAAATCAAATCATTATCTGCCGAATAAACTCATTTCTAAAGTTTCAAGGAAAAAGGTCAGTAATAACCATGTATCAAAAACCAGATCATTTAAAGCAAGCCAGGCTGAATTCAAGAGTGGATTCTATTTTTCACATTTTCAAGAAAATTAACTCAAATCAAATCTCAACGGATTAAACTTGATCTCAAAGCTTTAAAAAGAAATCAACTTGAAAAGCATTCCGTTTCACAAAACCACACAATTCAACCAACAGACGTTCATAACCAACCCAGGGCAAATCAAGCCATACATAAGGCTGATACAATCACCAAATACACATTCACTCGCATCAGTATCCATATGTAATAATTCCAATATATAAAATATTGTTTTTGGAAAGCGCCCCTACCTCAGAACGTAAAACCACAGTCCAAACGCGTCAAAGGAACCTTCTCTCTTAACCCGAAATTACCGGCCGCTTGAATCACAGCTTTGCTCACTTTTGCAGAAACCACATCAACTCTAATCGCAACACGTAACAAACGAGATTAACTCTCATAACAATGAATGCTACAACACCTCAACGTTTAACAGGACAACAACTAAAGGGGTTACTGGAACGTAAACGCTTACCGCAAATAAGAAGTGACTGAACTATGAAGCGGCAGCCCTGGTAGTGATTCCGGCAGCGGTAACTTGCAGCAACTCCTAGCACACAGCCGCATCACAACTCTCATGGTAAAGATGAACTTTAATGGAGAAGGAAACTGAAGACGGGTTAAAGCTTACCAAACGACACCAGTTCCAGTGGCGATTTCCGGCGGCAGCAGCGGTGGCATTTCTAGGCGACCAGAGGAACAGCGGCCATGGCTGACGACGATGCGAGCTCCATCACCAGTGATTGAGAAACACAGCAGAGGCATTTACCCCACCCATGAGCTTCTCTCTCGGCAGACCAGAGAAACAGAAGCGGAGCGCCATCGTGACTTTCTCTTGGAAGTTGGTGAGGACGATGACAGCTCTAGTAGCAGCGACGGCGGGAGTGACTTCATCAGCAGCAACCAGGCGCGGCAACGGCGCGGTGGTGACGCAGCAGAGGCACGCGACGGTGACAGGCGGCAATGGCTTCCCCTGTCGTGCTCCCTCCGCCCTCGGTCCCCTGTTCCTGCCCGATCTCCTTCTCCCTCTCTCTTCGTGCTCGTCGGTGGTGGCCCAAGTGGCGGCGACAAAACCCTTGTGGTGGTGGCGGCAGTTCAGCAGGGACGAGCTTCTCCGGCTCATGTGCAGCAACGCCGTTGGGGAACACAGAAACAGCGGCGGCGCCAAGTCCTTCTCCCTCTCTTCCTCTTCTCCCGCCACAACTCCTTGTCTCTCTCTCCACGGATCCCTTCCCCTGCTTTTCCCCCTTCCCATTCGTTTGTTTTCTTTCTCTCTTCCTATGTTATCTCCGTGTGTGTGTGTGTGTGTGTCTAGGGTACAGAGGGGCAGCAAGGGCTGCTGCTGTAGCATTAGGGAATTGGGTGTGGGTGAAACGGGTCGGGTTAGGGTTTTCAGGCTTACGGTTACTTTTGTAATTTCAAATAAAAGTAGGGGTAATATAGTAATTGAAACCCAAATTAAATCCAACACTATTTGTACATAGAAAATACTATTTTCTCATCAACTTTACAAATTATTTTCAATAAAATGCCCAAATCTAAAAATTAGAAATAATATAATTAATTTCTCTATTTTCCAAAATAACGGTATTAATATTTAAAATATTAATTATTTAATGCAAATCATATAGAAATCCTTATTATTTCACAACTACCAACTTTATAATTTGAATATAGAAAATAATCCAATAATTGTAAAATTGGATAATAATCATAACTTATCTCAAATTCAATAAATCAAAACTTGCCTTAATTATCTTTAATAAAATAATTTCTGAAATTAAGGCTATAAATAATTATATGATTTGAGACTTGATCATAAAAAGACTTTTCAAAGGTTCTGGGTCTTACATTCTACCAACCTTACAAAAATTTTCGTCCTCAAAAATTGATACAAAACGAAAGAAATTTCATAACAGTTCACCCTTGAACACATTTAAGGAAGAAGCAAAAATATCTCAAAATATAAACATATATATGGTTTTTCAAATACTTGGGTGGTCGTATGCATAACGATACAAAGGTAGGAGTGTGATTGCAAGGCAAACATTACAAGATAGGCTCAATGCACAAGGTCACATGAGCTCAAGGCTTTACAAAAACTTGAGGTGCCAAAATAGGGTGCAAATCAAGATAGGCGTTCACAAAGCAAAGTGGTAATTAGTGTGGTAAAAGGCTCCAAGGCATGTTGGTATTTAAACAGCGGCATAACGTTCGCTGACAAATCCCGTTCCCACTTTAGAACTTCAATCTCTCAACTCCACCAAGCACTTTACAATCCCCATATCCGATCATAAGCCTAACGACCGTAAACCCGTTTGCAAGGAACAAAACACCCACAACTCTTAACGTTGCACAACTACCGCTTCAACTTTCGTATGCACACATCACGTCTTAAAGAACTAACGCATCGCGTTACTATATCTACAGATCGCACGTGATATCAAAACAATTCTCGAGTCTACTCAGAAGGATACAAGATTCTAGAAAGGAGAGTCAAATGTCAAAGATAGTACTCATTGATTTGAGAGAATGTATCCAATTCAAGATAAACAAGGGTGCTCAAGCAAAGAAGTTTGCTAGGAATAAATCAATTAACAACTCCAAAAATAACCCTTAGATCAAGGAAATTCAATTGGATCAATAAGAAGAAAATCAGCGCATCAGTTTGAAACAAACTCAAGCTGAGTCGAGGAAGCATGAGGTTTACAGAAGAGAATATTTCAAACCCAAAACAAAGCTCACAGAACTCAAGAGCATGATTAAAATACTTCCGAATACATTGTTCTTAAAAGAATCAAAAACTTGTAAAAATATCACTTCGCAGTCTAGAAGAAAAGTTGAGCAACAAACATTCTTCAAGAGAGTAGCAATAGTATAAACGTGGCTTCACTTCAATACAATTTCATGTTGAAATAGATCATGTAGAGTTTTAAAAATAAGATGCACACCGGCTTGACTAAGAGCTAAAATATTTTCATCAAATATTTTAGAAAATTAGTTAAGTGCACAATCTTAACCAAAAGTAATTCACAAAACTCAGGAGAGAAATCAAATGCTTGTTCAGAAACTCCCAAAGTCTATATTCAAACAAGCGTGTATAACATTTATAGTAAGTACGAAAGAGAAAGTTAAACTCTTTTTAGAAAAGAGACTCCGAAGTAAAAATTTGCTTACAATTTGGTAAAGGAAATAAGTGATGCGTTACAAACGAACCAATTTCCACTAAACAAGGAAGCTCTCCAAGGCCTCATTTAAAATAGCGCATGCCGATTTTTAAATTAACTTCATCAAAATTGAACAATGGTTTTCAATCGTAGTCTTTCAAATATCAAGTCAACAACGACAAATTGTTTCCAAATAATATAATAATAAAAAAAAAAAAAAAAAAAAAAAAAAAAACTTCTTTAAAAAAGTTCAGAACAGGAGAACTCCAAAGTGCAGGTGTTCATAAAATCGACTCTGATCCCTACAAGAGTAACAGTACGGCAGACAGAGGTAAACGTGGCGAATGTAACGTCACGGAATAAGCTCGATGCGAGGCAACGCTCTTCTCGCGGCATTAGACACGCAGCGATCTTCACAAAGTAGCTGCCACAGAGTAAGTACACTTTCACAAGGTGGAGAGGTCCACCTCGTTAGTTGTACTTCATTTCTCTCCCATAATCTATGCACTTTTGGATAATGTTGATCTATAAAAACTCAGAACGGGGTAGCAATACACAAAAGTCACCCAGGCTAGAAACCTGAGGATCAACTCAACCCTATCGAGTAGTTTCTGGCAAGGTAAAGCACGATTCAAACTCTAAAGTACGAGCGCTCCACAGCGACATTGAGAGTAAAATGTTGCCAACTATTTGTGGAATAGCGAACCGAGAGAGTTGAGGCCATCTAGTAAACCAGGGGAATGGGGAGAGGGACGTCAGCCCGACAGAAGGAGGACAAACTAAGCATATCAACACTGGGTAAGGGTAAGTGTGGCCTCTTCGACACCCACAAAGCGGATTAAACTAGCATTAGGTGTCAGAAAACAAAAGTGACGTCTAGCACTAACTCGCCACACGAGGTGGAACACCAGATCACTCTAAGTTTGACCAAGGACACGACCGGCAGGAGTCCACATGCGGATTACCCAGAGAGAGAAAAGAGCGCGAGACGCTCTGCCCCATCGCACGCTCGCGCATGCCCTGAGGACGATGGCGACAAAAGGAAGGCAAGGGCGCCTTTTTGTGACACCCAGTAGCACGAGGACACACAGAGTGACGGCAACCCCCAGCTGCGCAATTACTGCAGGATAAGCTACCTACATGCGCTACGATCTAGATTCAACCCAGGATACAAAAATGCAGCAATCTATTGAGTCGCGTATAGACGGATTATATGGAATCTCCAATGAGAGCGCTAGATATCCACTGCAAATTTCCGTGAGCAACAAAGAATGTCACAAATCCATTCATATGCTTATTTCTCAAAGAATTTGGGAAAAAATCATTCGCGCAATTTCAGCGCGCTTAAGGCAGATTCTCTCACAATGAAATGATAGAGATGAATGCCGGAAGCTAATAGATGTAATACGTATCATCGCTCCAGAAAGTCAAGAGTAGTAGCGGTAATTTCTAAGGTAAATGAAACTCCTGGTGGTTCGATCTTCATCGAAACCAGATTATATAACGTAAGTAACAGCGCGAGAATCTGGTCTCAGGGATAAACAGTGATATTAAACCGACATGTCAGAGGAGAATAATCGTATTCAGTGTGTCCAATATATAGGACACAGTGTCTTACCGATGAGTCTACCTTGTCAACTCTGAGGAGCGAACAATGAACGGTCAGATTAAATCATATAAATCTGTCAGAATCTTGCGGCTTCGTGTGATGCCATTCCCGCTCCCGGAGAGGAGTTATTATGGTTCATGTGTGAATTAAGGACAAAGTGCGAACAGACCGTGTCCCTCTAGGGCAGACACACTCCGAAACCGCCGTTGACCATGTTTTAAAAGATCACACGCCACATCTAAGAGGTGTTTGTGGACTCGAGCAATTTCCAAGCGAGGCTATATCAAAAATACCTGAATCAAGAGAGATCAAACAGGAGAAGATAGGATGCAACAAGGAATCTTAAAACAGCATATGCACTTAAGGCAAACAAGAATGCATATGAAAAAAAAAAAAAAAAAAAAAAAAAAAAAAAGATCAAACTAGTTTGTGCTGGTTTCAAACGGAGATCAACAAGACAACAATGATACTCTCATATGTTTAGCACGAGCAGGATTCACCATAACGGAAAACCTTGATATCAAGCGTCGACTCGAACACATATCTACATTCACATCACTAAACATAAACATGAAGGAGAGTAGGGGTCTCTCTAGCTCTGGACTGTAGCGTCACAAACATCAAGTTGTTCCTCAACGTTTTCCCACAGAGACTCAGCCGGCGAATTCCGCCCACGCGCTTTACTCAGATCGCCAGAGCGCGACAGTATTCACGAATACTTGATCAAACCCCACTCAAGGGCACCATTTCACATATACATATACTGCGAGGCTATGAGGATCGATTACACGGCGAGGCCAACGGACATGTAGATACAAAAAGGCACTGGAGACGCAAATCCTAAAGACACACAGCGGGCTGAAGCTAGCAATTAGGAGCATCGCGCTTCATCTATGCATGGTGCATGAAGAGCGCGAATAAGTCAACTGTACTACCCTGTAGAAGACCAACCACATATAGCAAACTCGCATTACTAATCCCCATCATCGAGTGAAGACAAACATTTCGACAAAGAGCACTAGTACCAGTAGCACGGCCTGTCGGGCAAGGCTATAGACTCGTTGAATACATCAGTGTAGCGCGCGTGCGGACCAGAACATCTAAGGGCATCAAAGACCTGTTATTGCCTCAAACTTCCGTGGGCTGGGCGGCCATAGTCCCGCTAAGAAGCTGGCCGTGGAGGGCTACCTCCACATAGCTAGTTAGCAGGCTGAGGTCTGGTTCGTTAACGGAATTAAGCAGACAAATCGCTCCACCAACTAAGAACGGCCATGCACCACCACCCATAGAATCAAGAAAGAGCTCTCAGTCTGTCAATCCTTACTATGTCTGGACCCGGTAAGTTTCCCCGTGTTGAGTCAAATTAAGCCGCAGGCTCCACTACTGGTGGTGCCCTTCCAGGTCAATGTCCCTTTAAGTTTCAAGCCTTGGCGACCATACTCCCCCCGGAACCCAAAGACTATGATTTCTCATAAGGTGCCAGCGGAGTCCTTAAAGCAACATCCGCTGATTCCTGGTCGGCATCGTTTATGTTTGAGACTAGGACGGTATCTGATTGTCTTCGAGCCCCCAACTCTCGTTCTTGATTAATGAAAACATCCTTTGCAAATGCTTTCGCAGTTGTTCGTCTTTCATAAATCCAAGAATTTCACCTCTGAATATGAAATACGAATGCCCCGACTGTCCCTGTTAATCATTACTCCGATCCCGAAGTCCAACACAATAGGATCGGGATCCTATGATGTTATCCCATGCTAATGTATACAGAGCGTAGGCTTGCTTTGAGCACTCTAGTTTCTTCAAAGTAACAGCGCCAGAGAAACGACCCGGGCAATTAAGGCCAGGAGCGTATCGCTGGCAGAAGGGACTAGCCGACCGGTGCACACCTACGGCGGACCGATCGGCCAAACCCAAGGTCCAACTACGAGCTTGTTAACTGCGAACAACTTGAATATACGCTATTGGAGCTGGAATTACCTCGGCTGCTGGCACCAGACTTGGCCTCCAATGGATCCTCGTTAAGGGTTTTAGATTGTACTCATTCCAATTACCGGACTCTATGAGCCCGGTACTGTTATTTATTGTCACTACCTCCCCGTCTCAGGATTGGGTAATTTGCGCGCCTTTTGCTGCCTTCCTTGGATGTGGTAGCCGTTTCTCAGGCTCCCTCTTCGGAATCGAACCCTAATTCTCCGTCACCCGTCACCACCATGGTAGGCCACTGTCCTACCATCGAAAGTTGATAGGGCGGAAATTTGAATGATGCGTCACCGGCACAAGGGCCGTGCGATCCGACGAGTTATCATGAATCATCAAAGCAAACAGGCAGGGCCGCGTTGACCTTTATCCTGAATAAATGCATCCCCCTCCCCTTCCTGAAGTCGGGGTTTGTTGCGCGTATTAGCTCTAGAATTTCTACGGTTATCCGAGTAGAAGGTACCATCAAACAAACTATGACTGATTTAATGAGCCATTCGAAGTTTCACAGTCTGAATTAGTTCATATTTACACATGCATGGCTTAATCTTTGAGACAAGAATATGACTACTGGCAAAGAGGGAAGAAAGGGGAAGAGAAAGTCCGGGGGAAAGCAACTCAGGACCGTTATACATTCAATGGATGTGGGATCAACGACGCAAGGTTAGATCCGGTGTCTCAGCCTGGTGTGGTAACCTGTGGCTTCACATAGAATGGAGATGCGCGCGAAGCGAGTCCGTAGAGCGCTGCGCTAGTCGCGTGTGCAGCAGCACCTTAGCTAGTCCGTCTCGATGTAGTTCACTGTCTGCGTGTGTCACTGCCGGAATCACCGCGGGAGCTATTAGCAGTAGATTATGGGCCCCGCGAGGCGGGGCGGCCAAGTCTTACTCGGACGTGAGAAAGCGACACGGTACACACGAGTGGACTTACAATCACAGTCCTTCCATATCATCGGAGGCGCAGATAAGCTCCCAGAACATAATATACCTGAAGTGCGTGGAAGCAGAACGCGTGGATCTAAGACCCCCATCCCGGGACGCGGGGTAGATACCAGGTTGCGAGCGTTTATTAAGAGTCGTGCCACCAGTCAGCTACACAAAGTCGCGAGTAAGACAGGAACACGGACACGGCCAGGCCACCCGTTCGTAACAGAGGGTTTGATGCGGCTGATCAACGAGAGCCTAGCCGAGACGAAGGTTAGTACTAGCAGATCTAGATAATCACTGCATACGGGCGTTGGGTAGTCCTTTCGGTGAGAACTCCTGCGGCAATCCCCCACGATGGGACTCGAGGCATAAGGAAGGAAAGGTTGGGGCAAGGCAGGGATAACACACAGGCGCGCAAGGTGTGCTAGCTCGGAAAACAGTCAGGAGCACGCAACAAACCGTGGAACGAGCCACCCGAGTCCGCCTCGAGCCGACACATCGAAGAGAGTCCGGTGCGTGGCGCACGTTCACTACGCAGAAAGGACAAACAACGCCAGCGCAGACTGCACTACAAGTGACCCAGACAGGTGCCGCTCATGGCCGCCACGAGGGGCGTCGCAGGAGGCATATCGACCAGGTAAGTGTGAATAGGTGCGCCAGCTAAAGCGGCCAGACAAGTTAGATCTAAGTAACTCTGCAGACGACACCACGCGGGCAAAACTGAACGTCTGCCCATCGCCGCACAGCTGCGATCGGAGTGGGGCGCGTGCGAATGTGCAGAGCGAGGAGCCAGCACCATACAGGGAGCGGCAAGGCGTCGCAAGAGCGCTGCATCAGATAGGCTGCCCAGGCCCTATAAACTAAGCAAGGCCGGGTATGCGCGATGAAAGGAGGCGACCGAGGAATGTAACTCGCACGGGAGAGTCGAAGTCGTCAGATTCGTCGCAGCACTAGTCCATCGATGCGCAAGGAGAGGAAAGAAGCTGAGTATCATACAGCGGAAGCGAGATTTGCACCCGACTGCTTTTCGGGTCTATGCTCCACATCAGAATCCCGAATCAGTGAGGAGGAGTTCGCCGGCACACACGTGGCGGAGCGCGCTATCTTAGAGAGATCGCCCTGAACGGATTGGAAGACGAAGGTCGACCAAGGAGAGACACGGTCCAGCAACGAAACTCAGGGCTACCAATACGGGCGGAGTATAGACAAGACCTCGCCGCCGCGCAGAGCAACCCATGCTACGACCCAATCTGATGCATTAGCGTAGCTGCTAGGCTGAGGTCGTTCATCGCGTGGCGATTTACTTATCGCTAGGGGCAATTACCCGAGTCTATCGAAAAATCGAGAAGGACGAGCTTGGCATGTGACGCACGCTCAGGACAGAGAGGTCGGCGGGTCCTACACACCCTTGAACGCCTCTCGCGTCTATGTCGCATGCCGCGACATCATACGCACAAAGCCAGCCATAGTGCCCTTTTGCGGGGGCAACACTTCTACTAAGAAGTTTTGGTGCGGGGCGCGGCCACGTACTCGTTGACGCGCGAGCGCAGGAGCTATCACAAAGAAGTCAGCGCGGATGGCTGCTCTGCCGATTAGGCGATCTGCTGATGGACAGGGAGCCGTGCACAGCATAATGCTGGACGCCCGAGCACCACCACTTCACGGCCTCAATCGGTCCACGCGCACCACTGGTAGGGCACTGAACGGCCGGCTACGGTCGGCGCAAAAACCCAGCACGCCGCGACGACATCAACCGATTCCCACCGCACATACTACGCCTTGGAGCGCGTCCCGAGCAAAAGCGGATGAAAGAAGCATACCGGAGTGCCCGAGCACAACTCCGCTGGGCCAGAGGTGTACCGGGGAGGAAGCGACCGGAAGAACACTTCAATATGTGGAACGCCCGCGAACTGGCGTGAAGGTGCTTCGGCGATAAAATCGAAACACGCACTCAGCATGCGTCTTGAAGAGTTAGAGCGCACAATTCGCCCACGCAAATGCCAGGCAAAATCCAATCACAGCTGCTCTTCATGGCTGAGGCGTCGGGAACCGTCTTGCGTCCACCATAGACCTAAGGCGAGCACGCCGCGGGTGCACAAGGCACAACTCTACCACGCCATGCTCACTAGGTTGTGCACAGATGGGGCGTGCGTGGACGTGTTTCCCTTCTTGGTCCTTTTGGTGAACGGGGGGTGCGGCCACGCCCGCATGCAGCCAGCACTATGACCGTAGTGGTTAGCGTAGAGCAGGCACGACGAGGGCCTAGCCCAGATTCACACGGTGATGGACTGAGGCCGAGCGCGCGGGGAGCCCCCGGGCGGCCAAGTCAACAACCACAGACGGGGTCGTTTGCTAGGTGGCCTGATGGGCAATCCGGGCTGCAATGGCTTGGAGCGCTGGCCATGTGGCGTCTGGCGCTACAGGACAGATATGGTGCCAGTCCTGGACAGGTCTGCGAGATTCTCTTAGCTCTTTGTATTAGACTTGTGCATCAGGGCCGCATTAGGCGAATATGCGGGCGCTAAATAGAGGAGACGTCCGCGATCAGAACCTATACTTTAGAGTCGGTCATTTCGAGACAAATGCACAGCGAGATTGTGGCAGCGCGTACGGGCTCAATCACCTGTAGGGGTTACGGGATTATATTCCTCGTAGGCGCATTTGCGCTCAGGTGCGACTGAAGGGAGGGAATGATATACGGAGTTATTATGCTATATAGTGTTATACTCGTTCGTTCGTGCGCAGGATGGTCAAGGACCAGTACAGCACTACTGACAGAGCCAGACCGGCCGCTCGGTATCGACTCCCATAGTGCGGAATCTATAACTGCTTCGTAAAAGTTTAATCTTACATATGAATCACCAGCTAGTCGTGCCAGCAGGTGCTCCGAGTGTTAGGCATGAATTTATCTTCACGTCGTTTTCCACATACTTCGTTGAGAACATGTCAATTGATCGGCTAGTATCTACGATATAAGCATATATCGGTCCATTCTATGCGGTCAAGCAGAGTCCACTACGCAGGGTCCGCCAGCGGGGTAGCCACCCACGAATCCCCGTATTCCGGACGGTCCGACAAAACAGCCAGCACGTCCCTGGACGACTCAGTACCTCCCCGCACGACGGGCCTTGGAGCGTGCCGGGCAAGCATAAGCAGTCGAACGGGAGTGCCGTCTGAGACAACTCCGATTGGGCAATGGGGCTGGTCAGGGTTCGGGGGAAGCGACGAAAAACATTCAAGGGACAGCCAAATGCGTGAGGTGCTTCGGACGATAAACGAACAGCTGCACCGTCTAGATTAAGCGACCCGCACAGCAAAACCACCCCCGCGTCGGGCACCGTCTTGCGTCCACCATAGACGTAAGGCGAGCACGCTGCGGGTGCACAAGGCACAACTCGACCACCCCATGCTCCCTACGTGGTGCCCAGATGGGGCATGCATGGACGTGTTTCCCTTCCTGGTCCTTTGGTGATCGGGGTGTTCGGCAGCCCGACGCCCGTTCTCGACCTTGGACCCGGGCCGGGGGACCCCGACGGCACACCACAACCACAACAGGCTTGCTAGTGTGCCTAGGGGAAGGCAAGGCATCGTGCATCCTGCTGGCATTGCGCCCAGAAAGCCTTTGGGCAACTCGAGTTTCGGCAGCATGACACCCCTCCCTCCTATAATAGGCTGCCGAGGCATTACCAAAGTGCCACGGGTAGCCATCCTTTTCCGTGAGGAAACATACCAAAGGAACTGCTCTAGAGGTACTTTTGGAAACGGCCGTTTTTGCGACAATTCTCTAAGAAAAATAAGATCTTCATCCACCAAATTGGTGAATTTACACCGTGTGATTTTTTTTTTTATTTATAATACAAATATAGAAATCAGGAAATTCAAAAAAAAATGAAAAACAGAGCAAAAGTGCGATTTTTGACCTGGATTTTTTTGGGCAGCCTTTAAATAATATTTTTTTGTTTTCATTTAAAAAATTCAGGAAAAATGCACGAGCCAAATCTGAGATATGAAAATTTGCCCCCTCCGTTGCAGCGGTCGGACTTGCCTCCGTTGCAACGGCTGGGTGCCTCCGATGCAACGTCTCCTGGCCAATGATGCAAACCAAACCCTCTCCGTTGCACGCTCACAGCGTCCGGTGCAACCAGCGGCACCACATCGTTGCAACGGGGGGTGCATCCGATGCAACGCTCACAGCCAACGAATTGCAACCGCGCCCAGCATGCGTTGAAACGCGCCCAGCGCCCGTCGCACCGCCCCCATCCGTTGACAACGGCGGTGCCTCCGAGCAAACGCTAACCGAGAAGCCAACGAGCAGACGGCCCGAGCATGCTTGCAACGCGCCCAGCTCGTTGCACGGCACGCGCCCATCACCGTTGGCAACGGCGGGCCTCTGGGCGATGCTAACGCTCCACCAACGAGCACCGCCCGCAGCATGCGTTGCAACGCGCCCAGCGTCCGTCACACCGCGCCCAGCATCCCATGCAACGGCGGGTGCCTCCGATGCACCGCGCTCAGCATCCGTTGCAACAGGCGGTGGCTCCGATGCAACGCTCCCACCAAACGATGCACCGCGCCCAGCATCGCGTTGCAACGCGCCCAGCGTCCGTTGCACACCGCGCCCAGCATCCGATGCAAAGGCGGGTGCCTCCGATGCAAAGCCCCCAGCCAACGATGCAACAAACCTGCGGTGGGGATCGTCAGATCCCGTTAGGATTGGCTTGCAGGCTTGACTAGTGGCCAGCTGCGAGGTGAGATGGGTCACTGGACCGTCAAGCGATTCGATCATTCGTTTCAGGGGATAGCATGGTCTTTGCGGCATAGAGCATAGTATCTGTCAGATCGGCAGCACGGCGGACCGGACGATGGGTTCTGTACGGGATGCGGATGCGATAATTCCCGCCAGTGTGATAGAAGCATGACCCGTTGATACGGCGGGTGACTGCGATCACGTCCAGCCAACGATGCACCGCGCCCAGCAATCGTTGCAACGCGCCCATCAATCGTTGCAACGCGCCAAGCGTACGTTGCACCGCGACCAGCATCCGTTGCAACGGCGGGTGCCCTCCGATGCAACGCTCCCAGCCACGGATGCACCGCCCCCAGCCAGGCGTGTGCCACGCGCCCAGCGTCCGTTTCCCCGCGCCCAGCATCCGTTGCACAGCCCCCAGCCAACGTTGAAACTCGCCCGGCATCCGTTGAAACGCGCCCAGCAATCGTTGCGACGCGCCCAGCGTCCGTTGCACCCGGCGCGCCAGCGTCCGTTGCAACGGCCGGGGCCTCCGATGCAACGCTCCCCAGCCAACGATGCAGCGCGCCCACATCCGTTGCAACGCAGCCCAGCGTCCGTTGCAACCGCGCCCAGCGTCCGTTGCACGGCGGCGCCCTCCGATGCAACGCTCCCAGCAATCGTTGCAACGTGCCCAGCAATCGTTGCAATGCGCCCAGCAATCGTTGCGACGCGCCCAGCGTCCGTTGCAGTGACTGGCCGTCCACAGCATCCGTTGCAACGGCGCCCAGCCAACGCTGCAACACGACCTGCCTCCATTGCAACCCCCTCGGCCAAAGTTGCAACGCGCCCTGCAACCGTTGCAACGCCCCCACCAACGTTGCAACGCGACACGCCTCCGTTGCAACCCCCACGGCCAAGGTTGCAACGCACCCGGTCAAGTTTGCAACGCGTCCGGCATACGTTGCAACGCCCCCAGCAATCGTTGCAACGGCCCCCAGCCGACCTTGCAACGCGACCTGCCTCCTTGCAACGGCGGGTGCTCCTGATGCCAACGCGCCCAGCGTCCGTTGTACCGCGCCCAGCATCCGTTGCAACGGCCCCCCGCCAACGTTGCATCGCGACCTGCCATGGTTGCAACGGCGGGTGCCTCGATGCAACGACCTCTCCCAGCCAACGATGCACCAAGACCAGCCCTCCGTGCAACGGACCCCAAGCATCCGTTGCAAGGCGCGCCCAGCACCCGGTGCCACGGCCCCCATGCAACGTTGAACCGCGACCTGCCTCCGTTGCACGGCGGGTGCCCTCGATGCAACGCTCCCAGCAAACGATGCAATCCAAACCGGCCTCCGTTCCAACGGACCCCAGCATCCGTTGCACGCCGCGCCCAGCATCCGGTGCAACGGCCCCCAGCCAACGTTGCAACGCGACCTGCCCGTCCACGGCGGGTGACTCCGATGCAACGCTCCAGCACAACGATGCACGGCGCCCAGCATGCGTTGCAACGCGCACCGCCAACGTTGCACCGACCACAGCATCCGTTGCCAAAACGACCGCAGCCAACGTTGAAACGCGACCCGCCTCCGTTGCAACCACCTCGGCCAACGTTGCAAAGCACCCTGCCTCCGTTGCAAAGACCGCAGCCAACGTTGCAAAGCACCCTGCCTCCGTTGCAACGCCGCCCGCCAACGCTGCATCTCGCCCGGCATCTGTTGCAACGCGACCTGCCAATGTTGCAACGCGCTCAGCAATCGTTGCAACGATCGCAGCCAACGTTGCAACTCGCCCCGCATCCGTTGCAACGCGACCTGCCTCCGTTGAAACGCCCCCAGCAAACGTTGCAACGCCACCTGCCCCGCAGGGTGCCTGCTCACCTTTCCCGGGCGCGTCTTTCTGCGTGGACCACGTGCCGAGTATAGGCGTGGCCCGACCTCTGCGGGTGCCAGCTCTCCTCGGGTCACGTCCCTACCGGTTGACCGTGTACCGGGTCTTGCTGCCTATGTGGGGGACCAGGCATCGAGCGTAATGCTGGCATTGCGCCCAGTAATCCTTCGGCCAGGTCGAGTCTGTGCAACTGGGGACGCCTCCCCATAATAGGCTGCCGAGCCGTTACAGGAGTTAAGCCGGTTGAGGTCGTTTTTGCCGTTCGGGGATCCGTTTGCGTTCTATACGGCCCATTCTTCCCCGGGGGGCCGTAGGGGGGGCGGGAGAGGGCGACCCGCCCCAAAGAGGAAATGTCATTTTTGACCGGGATATTTTTCCGCGCAGCCTTTAAAAAGCATTCTTGACGCCGCGACAAAACTTCAGGCACAACTCGCGAGCCAACGGTGATGTGTGGAAATTGGGGTCCTCCGTTGCAATCACTGGGGACAGGCCACGTGACTGTTCTGTCCGACATGCTCACCGAAACTCCTGTAGGGGTCGATTTCCGACGATCTCATCAGGTCGCAGTTTTTCCCAAGCAACTTTCGAATAAACGAGATCATTGCGTCGGCGAAATTCGGCCAAGGCACACATGCTGGCCGTCCACACCTTGGCAGGTGCCCGTGCAGGCCGGGTCTATGCCTAGCCCGGGGGTCGTTGCCCGGTCTCCGTTTCACGGGCCTTGGGCTTCCCTCTGAAACCCCTGGCTTCTCCTGGGAATATTTATGGCCTCGAGCCGAGAACTTTTTAACTTGTGAAATTTTTTCTGAGGGAGGGAACGAATCGAAGCGACAAGGCCTGAATCTCAGTGGATCGTGGCAGCAAGGCCACTCTTCCACTTACAATACCCCGTCGCGTATTTAAGTCGTCTGCCAAGGATTCTACCCGCCGCTCGTTCGGGAAAGCGCTTCAAGGCATCCCACAGGGCTCGTCCGCCCTGGGGTGTCGCCAACGGCATGTGCCTCTGGGGGGCCAGCCCCCCTACTGCTGGTCGGCCAACGAGCGGCGGGCGCACGCGTCGCTTCTAGCCCGAATTCTGACTTAGAGGCGTTCAGTCATAATCCAACGCACGGTAGCTTCGCGCCACTGGTTTTTCAACCAAGCGCGATGAGCAATTGTGCGAATCAACGTTTCCTCTCGTACTAGGTTGAATTACTATTTTGACACTATCATCAGTAGGGTAAAACTAACCTGTCTCACGACGGA
>QBTX01002722.1:0-13262 GCA_003063285.2 Arachis monticola | reverse complement strand
CGTGCCAAGTGACGAGACATATCAAAAAGTCTCGTGGCAAGGGACGAGACAAAACAAAGTTGCTCGTGTCCAGTGACGAGCAAAAACAGAAAAATCTTCTCTGAAGGTCAGCAAGTGTTAGCATCAGAAAAAGGGGGCTAAGATTCAACCCCCCTTCTCTTAGCCACTAAAACCATCATCTCTGAGTAACCTGCTAGTTGCAGATACACCATTGTCTTTGACACAGAGTATCTGCATGCCTTTGAGACTCTGAAGGCTAAGTTGGTCACAGCGCCTGTCATTTCTGCACCAGATTGGCCATTACCATTCGAACTAATGTGTGATGCCAGTGATCATGCTATTGGTGCAGTATTGGGACAGAGGCATAACAAGCTTCTGCATGTCATTTACTATGCCAGCCGTGTTCTAAATGACGCACAGAAGAACTACACAACCACAAAAAAGGAACTGCTTGTAGTGGTTTATGCATTGACAAGTTTAGATCCTATTTAGTCGGATCAAAAGTGATTGTGTATACTGACCATGCTGCTCTTAAATACCTACTCACAAAGCAGGATTCAAAACCCAGGCTCATAAGATGGTTGTTGCTTCTGCAAGAGTTTGATATAAAAATAAGAGACAGAAAAGGGACAGAGAACCAAGTGGCTGATCACTTGTCCCGGATAGAACCAGTGGCAGGAGCGTCCCTCCCTTCTACTGAGATCTCTAAAACTTTTTCCGATGATTAACTCTTTGCCATTCAGGAAGTGCCATGGTTTGCAGACATTGCAAACTATAAAGCTGTAAGATTCATACCCAAGGAGTACAGCAGGCAGCAAACAAAAAAATTGATCTCTGATGCAAAGTACTACTTGTGGGATGAGCCATATCTCTTTAAGAGATGTGCAGATGGAATAATCCGTAGATGCGTGCCTAGAAAAGAAGCACAGAAGATCCTATTGCATTGTCATAGATCACAATATTGAGGATATTTCGAAAGTGAGCGAACTACCACAAAAGTCCTCCAATGTGGCTTCTACTGGCCTACCCTCTATAGAGACTCCCGAGAGTTTGTACGTAACTGTGACAGTTGCCAGAGAGCTGGTAATCTGCCTCATGGTTACGCCATGACTCAACAAGGGATCTTAGAGATTGAGTTGTTTGATGTATGGGGTATTGACTTCATGGGGCCTTTCCCACCATCATACTCAAACACTTATGTTCTGGTGGCCGTAGACTATGTATCTAAATGGGTAGAGGCAATTGCAACACCCACTAATGATACTAAGACAGTGCTGAAGTTCCTTCAGAAACATATCTTCAGCAGATTTGGTGTCCCTAGAGTACTAATCAGTGACAGAGGCATTCATTTCTGCAATAAATAGCTTTACTCTGCTATGGTCAGATATGGAATTAGCCACAAGGTGGCAACTCCATATCATCCACAGACAAATAGAAAAGCTGAGGTCTCTAATAGAGAACTAAAAAGAATCCTGGAACGGACTGTAATTGCCTGTAGAAAGGATTGGGCAAGGAGCTTGGATGATGCTCTATGTGCATACAGAACAGCATTCAAGACTCCTATAGGAACCTCTCCATACCAGCTGGTGTATGGGAAGGCCTGTCACCTGCCCGTGGAACTGGAACATAAGGCCTACTGGGCAACCAGATTCCTAAACCTTGATGCCAAATTAGCTAGAGAGAAAAGATTGCTCCAGCTGAATGAGCTAGAGGAATTCAGACTCAATGCTTTCGAAAATGCAAAAAATTACAAGGAGAAATCAAAAAGGTGGCATGACAAAAAACTGTCATCCAGAGTCTTTGAGCCAGGACAAAAGGTTCTGCTATTTAACTCTAGGCTCAGACTATTTCCTGGGAAATTAAAATCCCAGTGGAGAGGACCATATGTGATTACAAGTGTGTCACCATATGGACATGTAGAGCTTCAGGATATTGACTCTGAAAAAAAGTTCATTGTTAATGGACAGAGAGTCAAACATTATCTTGAAAGCAATGTTGAGCAAAAATGCTCAAAACTGAGACTAGATTAAAGCTCAGTAAGGTCTAGCTAAAGATAATAAAGAAGCGCTTGCTGGGAGGCAACCCATCTATTGGCATAGTTTATTTGTTATTTAAATAATTATTATAGGAGTTTGATATAAATTATCTTCAACATTGATTCTCAATTACAGAAGTTCACAGAGTTACAGAAGGATTCAGAGTATAAAGTAGAGAAAAAAAGCGCTCACTGGCACAAAAACGCCAGTAAGGGATATTTTGGGCGTTAAACGCCCTTCTGGGTGTTAAACACCAGAATGGGTACAATTCTGGGCGTTTAACGCCAGAATTGCAGCATCCTAGGCGTTTAGAAAAATGCCCAGTGATAAAGGCTTTCTGGCGTTTAACGCCAGCCAGGGTACCTAGCTGGGTGTTAAACGCCCAAAACAAGCAACAATTGGGCGTTAAACGCCAAGAATGTGGAGGGGAGGAAGTTGTGTTTCCAACTCAATTTTTTTTTCAAAATTTCATATTTTCATCCATAATTTCTTGCATGAACATGAACAAATTCTCATTTTTCAATTTCAATTTTTAAAAAAAATTCTTAATCCTAAAAATCTTTTTTTCATTCTTTTTCAACTTCTTTTCAAAACTTTTTCAAAATTCATATATCTTTTTAATTTCTTTTCAAATCTTTTTCAAAACTCATCTATCTTTTTAATATCTTTTCAAATCTTTTTTTCAACTCATCATACTATCTTTTCAAATTTAGATTTATCTTTTTCAAAACTCTCTCATATCTTTTCAATTTTGAAATTACATCTTTTGCATATCATACTTATCTTTTCTAAATCATATCTTCTATCATATCTTTTTTTCAAAATTTTCGCCCACCCTTCCCTTTTAAATTCACATTTGGCCTCCCCCTCTCCTCCACCACTCGAATTTGACTCTCCTCCTATTCCTCTCCTTTCCTTTCTTTTGCTTGAGGACAAGCAAACCTCTAAGTTTGGTGTGTTTTTCGTGATCACTGGGCTAAAATTCACCAAGATCATGGCTCCTAAGGGAAAATAAACCACTCCAAGAGGCAAGAAAGAGAACACTCTAAAACCACTTTGGAATCAAGAGAGGTTCTTAACCAAAGAACATGAAGACCATTATCACAAAATAATGGGTCTGAGGTCGGTGATCCCGGAAGTTAAATTCGATCTGAAAGAAGACGAATATCTGGAGATCCAAGAGCAGATTCAAAACAGGGGCTGGGAAATTCTAGCTAATCCTGAGACAAAGGTGGGTAGAAACACGGTTCAAGAATTCTACTCAAATTTGTGACAAACAGATAAGTAGAGAATGACTAGAACCGCCTTCTATACCTTTCGAACTATGGTCAGAGGGAATATTATTTACTTCGACCTGGACAGAATAAGAGAGGTCTTCAAGCTGCCTCAACTATAAGATGATCCAGAATCTTTTAATAGGAGAATGGTGAGATTAGATCAGCGCTTAGAGCAAGTTCTAGAGGACATATGCCTCCCTGGAACCAAGTGGATAACCAACACAAAGGGTGTCCCAAATCAACTCAAGAGAGGAGATCTCAAACTAGTCGCTAGAGGCTGGCTGGACTTCATTGGGCGTTCTATACTGCCCACCAGCAACCGCTCTGAAGTCACTGTCAAAAGAGCAGTGATGATCCATTGCATTATGCTGGAAAACGAAGTGGAGATTCATCATCTGATTTCTTGTGAGCTTTATACAATTGTAAACAAGAACTCCACTGACGCCAAATTGGCTTACCCAAGCTTAATCTTTCTGCTATGTAAAGATGCTGGGGTAAAGATGGGAGTGAATGAGTATATCTCAGTCGAGCACCCAATCACCAAAAAGTCAATGGAAGGACAACAAGTGCAAGATAACTCCATCAAAAGGAGCGCGCAGGAGGTCCTCCCAGAAATCCCTTAGATTGACTACTGGACCCACCTAGAAGCATCTGTCACCAAGGTGCAAGAAGCTATGGATCAACTTAAGAAAGAACAACAAAATCAAAATAGCATGCTTTGCAAACTGCTTAAGGAACAAGAAAAGCAAGGGTATGAGCTACAGGAGCTGAAGCGCCAGAAGCTGTCCTTTGAAGAGTTGGACGTCCCAAAGATTGAAGGAGCATCCATTCCCAAAATAAAGTTGTTGAGTTCAAATCTTAAGCTCTTGATAACTTTATTATAGAAACCTATACTTAAGAAATATATGAGTATTAGTAATTTAGGTTTATTATTTATTTTTTTTTTTTTATTATCTCCAATTATATTTTTTTCTCAATCACTAACATGAATAAATATAATTTTTTTTTTTTTAAAATGTAAATTCTTTGTTTCAAGTTTTCAATAAGAAATACTAATCTATTTTTATGTGTGCAACACTTTTTTTTTTTTTTTTTTTTTGAATGAATGCTTGACAGTGCATATTTATGTGAAGTTTATGAATGTTAAAATTGTTGGTTTGAAAGAATGATGAACAAAAGAGAAATGTTATGATAATCTGAAAAATCATGAAATTATTATTGAAGCAAGAAAAAGTAGAAAAAATGGTGAAAAGAGAAAGAAAGAAAAAGAAAAAAGCAAGAGAAAAGCCAATAGCCCTTTAACACCAAAGCAAGGGTAAAGAAAGGATCCAAGTTTGAGCATAATGATGGGCAGCCAAAGGAATAAAATCCTGCCTAACGGCTAAATAACTGTCCCTAACCATAAGCTTGTGTCATGAAGGTCAAAGTGAAAAACTTGATACTAAGAGTGGTTAAAGTGTGTGAGTCCAGCAACAAGAGTTGTGGCTTAGAAGAACCTCTGAAAAGGTTCACCTAGTCATGTGTCTATGGCATTTACGTATTCGGTGGTAATACTGGAAAATAAAATGCTTAGGGTCACGGCCAAGACTCATAAAGTAGCTGTGTTCAAGAATCAACATACTAAACTAGGAGAATTAATAACACTATCTAAAATTCTGAGTTCCTATGGATGCCYATCATTCTGAGCTTCAAAGGATAAATTGAGATGCCAAAACTGTTCAGGAGCAAAAAGCTACTAGCACCGCTCATCTAATTAGAATCTGAGCTTCACTTAAGACTCTGAGATGTATTACCTCTTGATCTTCTGTTTATCCTATTTTATTTATCTAGTTGCTTGAGGACAAGCAATAGTTTAAGTTTGGTGTTGTGATGAGTGGATATTTTATACGCTTTTTGGGGGTATTTTCATATAGTTTTTAGTAGGATCTAGCTACTTTTTTGTATGTTTTTATTAGTTTTTATGCAAAAATCACATTTCTAGACTTTACTATGAGTTGTGTGTTTTTCTGTGATTTCAGGTATTTTCTGGCTGAAATTGAGGGACCTGAGCAAAAATTTGATTTGGAGGCTGAAAAAGGACTGCAGATGCTGTTGGATTCTAACCTCCCTACACTCAAAATGGATTTTCTAGATCTATAGAAGCCCAATTGGTGCGTTCTCAATTGCGTTGGAAAGTAGACATCCAGGGATTTTCAGAAATATATAATAGTCCATACTTTGCCCGAGTTGTGATGACGCAAACTGGCGTTTAACGCCAACTTTCTACCATATTCTGGCGTTAAACGCCAGAAACAGGATACAAGCTGGAGTTAAACGCCCAAACTGGCACAAAAGCTGGAGTTAAACTCCCAAACTGGCACAAAAGCTGGAGTTAAACGCTAGGAATAGCCTATGCATGTGAAAGCTTCATTGCTCATCCCAAACACACACCAAGTGAGCCCCGAAAATGGATTTCTGCACTATCTATCTTAGCTTACTCATTTTTTGTAACCATAGGTTACCAGTTTAATATAAAAACTACTTTTAGAGATTCATTTTGTATCTCATGACATTTTACATCTGAATTTGTATCTTCTACGGCATGAGTCTCTAAACCCCATGGTTGGGGGTGAGGAGCTCTGCTATGTCTCGATGAATTAATGCAATTATTTCTATTTTCTATTCAATCATGCTTGTTTCTATTCTAAGATATTTATTTGTACTTCAACATGATGAATGTGATGATCCATGACACTCATCACCATTCTCAATCTATGAACGCGTGCCTGACAACCACTTCTGTTCTACCTTAGATTGAATGTATATCTCTTGGGTTCCTGGTTCACGAGTTTGACTGCCTCTCCTGACAACAGAGCATTCTCGGAATTACCAATATAAGTTTAACTTTCCAGATTCAGCAGAGTGCTGCCAATTATTCTAGCTTATCCACTGAAGATTTGATCTCACGGATTTGAATGTCTGTTGTCAGGAGGCAGTCAACTCGTGATAGGACCAAGAGATATACATCAATTAAGAGAACAGAAGTGGTGTCAGGCACGCGTTCTAGATTGAGAATGGTGATGATGTCATGATCATCAATTCATCATGTTGAGCTACAAAAAATCTTTAGAATAGAAACAAGCATGATTGAATACAATAGAAATAATTGCATTAATTCATCGAGACATAGCAGAGCTTCCTCACCCCCAACATGGGTTTAGAACTCATGCCGTAGAAATACACAATTCAGATGTAAAATGTCATGAGATAAAAATGAATCTCTAAAAGAGTTTTATATTAAACTGGTAACCTCATGGTTACAAAAAATGAGTAGCTAATAGATAGTGCAGAAATCCATTTTCGGGCTCACTTGTGTGTGTTGGGATGAGCAATGAAGCTTTCACATGCATAGCTATTCCTACGTTTAACTCCAGCTTTTGTGCCAGTTTGGGAGTTTAACTCCAGCTTTTGTGCCAGTTTGGGCGTTTAACTCCAGCTTGTATCCTGTTCTTGCGTTTAACCCAGATATGGTAGAAAGTTGGCTTAAACGCAGTTTGCGTCATCACAACTCGGGCAAGTATGGACTATTATATATTTCTGAAAACCCTGGATGTCTACTTTCCAACGCAATTGAGAACGCACCAATTGGGCTTCTATAGATTAGAAATCCATTTTGAGTGTAGGGAGTTAATCCAACAGCATCCATCCTGCTTTTCAGCCTCAAATCAAATTTTTTGCTCAGTCCCTCAATTTCAGCCAGAAAATACTGAATCACAGAAAAGACACACAAATCATAGTTAATAGTCTAAAATGTGATTTTTGCATAAAATATAAAACTAAAAAAATACAAAAAAACTAGATCTACTAAAAATATATGAAAATACCCCAAGCGTATAAAAATCCATCATCACAACACCAAACTTAAAAAAAAAGCAAAATAGATAAATAAAATAGGATAAACAGAAGATCAGAGTATACATCTCAGAGTCTTAAGTGAAGCTCAGATTCTAATTAGATGAGCGGTGCTTGTAGCTTTTGCCCTGACAGTTTTGGCATCTCAATTATCCTTAAGCTCAAAATGATCGCATCCATAGGAACTAGAAATTTTAGATAGTGTTATTAATCTCCTAGTTTAGTATGTTATTCTTGAACACAGCTACTTATGAGTCATGGCCGTGACCCTCAAGCATTTTATTTTCAGTGATTACACCCGAATACGAATGCATAGACACATGACTAGGTGACCTTTTCAGAGGTTCTTTAAGACAACTCTTGTTGCTTGGATAAACTTTAACACTCTTAGTTCAGCTTTTTACTTGACCTTCATGACACAAGCTATGGTTAGGGACAGCTTATTTAGCCGTTAGGCAGGATTTTATTCCTTTGGCCTCCCTATCCATTATGCTCAAAGCTTGGATCTTTTTTACCCTTGCTTTGGTGTTAAAGGGCTATTGGCTTTTCTCTTGCTTTTTTCTTTTTCTTTCTTTCTCTTTTCACCATTTTTTCTACTTTTTCTTGCTTCAATAATAATTTCATGATTTTTCAGATTATCATAACATTTCTCTTTTGATCATCATTCTTTCAAACCAACAATTTTAACATTCATAAACTTCACATAAATATGCACTGTCAAGCATTCATTCAAAAAAAAAAAAAAAAAAAAAGTGTTGCACACATAAAAATAGATTAGAATTTCTTATTGAAAACTTGAAACAAAAATTTACATTTTAAAAAAAAAAAAATTATATTTATTCATGTTAGTGATTGAGAAAAAAATATAGATTGGAGATAATAAAAAAAAAAAAATAAATAATAAACCTAAATTACTAATACTCATATAGTTCTTAAGTATAGGTTTCTATAATAAAGTTATCAAGAGCTTAACATTGAACTCAACAACTTTATTTTGGGAATGGATGCTCCTTCAATCTGTGGGCGTCCTCTTCAAGGGAGAGCTTCTGACGCTTCAGCTCCGGTAGTCATACCTTTGCTTTTCTTGTTCCTTGCAGTGCAAAGCATGCTATTTTGATTTTGTTGTTCTTCTTAAGTTGATCCATAGCTTCTTGCACCTTGGTGACAGATGCTTCTATGGGTCCAGTAGTCAATCTAAGGGATTTCTGGGAGGACCTCCTGCGCGCTCCTTTTGATGGAGTTTCTTGCACTTTGTCCTTCCATTGACTTTTTGGTGATTGGTGCTCGACTGAGATATATTCATTCACTCCCATTTTACCCCAGCTCATCTTTAACTAGCAGAAAGATTAACTTGGGTAAGCCAATTGGGTCAGTGAAGTTCTTGTTTCACTTGTATAAAGCTCACAAGAAATACAGATGATGAATCTCCACTTGTTTTCCACATAATGCAATGGATCATCACTGCTCTTTTGACTGACTTCAGAGCGGTGCTGGGCAGTATAAACGCCCAATAGTCCAGCCAGCCTCTAGCGATTGGTTTGAGATCTCCTCTTCTTGAGTTGATTTGGGACACCTTTGTTGTTGGTTATCCAGTTGGTTCAGGGAGGCATATGTCCTCTAGAACTTTGCCTAAGCGCTGATCTATCTCACCTTCTCCTATAAAAGATTCGATCATCTTGTAGTTGAGGCAGTCTTGAAGACCTCTCTTATTCTGATCAGTCGAAGTAATAATATTCCCTCTGACCATAGTTGAAAGGTATGAAGGCGGTTCCAGTCATTCTCTACTTCTGTTTGTCACAAATTTGAGTAGAATTCTTGAACCATGTTTTCTACCCACCTTTGTCTCAGGATTAGCTAGAATTCCCAGCCCCTTTTTGAATCTCTCTTGGATCTCCGATATTCTTCTTCTTTCAGATCGAATTTAACTTCCGGGATCACGGACCTTAGACCATTATTTGTGTACATGTCTGCATTTCTTTGGTTCAAAACCGTCTCTCGATTCCAAATATTTTAGCAGTGTCTCTTTATTTGCCTCTCTTGGAGTGTTTATTTCCCCTTACTGAGGCCATGATCTTGGTGAATCTTAGTCCAGTGATCACGAAAAACACACCAAACTTAGAGTTTGCTTCCTCAAGCAAAAGAAAGAAGGCAGAGAATAGGACGAGAGTTCAAATTCGAGTGGTGAGGGAGGGGAGAGCCAAATCTTGAATTTAAAAGGAAGAGCTGAAAATTTGAAAAATAAGATACTATAGAAGAAATGATTTAGAAAAGATAAGAAAAAAAAAAAAAAAAAAAAAAAAAAAAAAAATTGAACAAGATATTGAGAATTTTGAAAAAAATAATCTAAAATTTGAAAAGATAGCTATATGAGTTGAAAAAAAATTTGAAAAGATATAAAAAGATAATGAGTTTGAACAAAATATTGAAAAAGAAAGTAAAAAGATATATGAATTTTGAAAAGTTTCTGACAAAGAATGAATAAAAGCATGATGAAACAATAAAAGATTTTAGATTAAGAATTTTTTTTAAAAATGAAATTGAAAATGAAGATCCATGATAGCAAGAGAAAAAAAAAAAAAAAAAAAATATGAAATTTTGAAAAAAAAAAATTAGTTGAAAAAATTTTTTTTTTTTTTTTTTTATTTTTTTTGGTGTTAAACGCCCAATTGTTGCTTTCTTTTTGACGCGCGTAACACCCAGCTAGTACCTCGCTGGCTTTTTAAACGCCGAAACCTTTACACGGCATTTTCTAAACGCCTTAGGATGCCTGCCAATTCTGCCGTTAAACCGCCCAGAATTGTACCCATTTCTGGTGTTTAACACCCAGAAGGGCGTTTAACCGCCCAAAATATCCCTTACTGGCGATTCTTTGTGCCAGTGAGCGCTTTTTTTCTCTACTTTATACTCTGAATCCTTCTTTCAACTCATGGAACTTCTGTAATTAAATCAGATTGTTGAAGATACATTTATATCAAAACTCCATATAATAATTTATTAAATAAACAAATAAACTATGCCAATGATGGTGCCTGGCCCGAGCCAATGCGCTCTTTATATCTTTAGGCGTAACCTTACTGAGCTTTAATCTAGTTTCAGTTTTGAGCATTTTTGCTCAACATTGCTTTCAAGATAATGTCTGACTCTCGCGTTCCCATTAACAATGAACTCTTTGTCAGAATCAATATCCTGAAGCTCTTCATGTCCATTCATAGGGTGACACACTTGTAATCACCATATGTCCTCTCCACTGGATTTAATTTCCCAGGAAACTAGTCTGACCATAGAGTAAAATAGGCAGAACCTTTTGATCCCTGGACCTCAAGAGACTCTGATGACGAGTTTTTTTCATGCCATCTTTTTGCATTCTCCTTGTAATTTTGCATTTTCGAACAGCATTTGAGTCTTGAATTCCTTCTAGCTCATTCAGCATGGCGCAACTTTTCTCTCTAGCTAATTTGGCATCAATGCTTAGGAAAATCTGGTTGCCCAGCCTCACGTAGCACTTCCTTATTCCTATGTTCCAGTTCCAACAGGCATTGACAGGCCTCCCATACCACCAGGCTCGTATGAGAAGTACCTATAGGCCTTGAATGCTGTTTTGTATGCCCATAGAGCATAATCCAAGCTCCTTTTCCCCAATCCTTTCTACAGGAAATTACATTCCGTTCCAGGATTCTCTAAAGCTCTCTGTTAGAGACCTCAGCTTTTCTATTTGTCTGTGGATGATAAGGAGTTGCCACCCCTCTGTGGCTAATTCTATATTGGACCATAGCAGAGTTAAGCTATTTATTGCAGAAATGAATGCCCTCGTCATCTGATTAGTACTCTAGGACACCAAATCTGCTGAAGTATATTTTCGAAGGAATTTCAGCAGTCTTAGTATCATTATTGGTGTTCCAATTGCCTCTACCCATTTAATACATAGTCTACTGCCACCAAAACATAAGTGTTTGAGTATGATGGAGGGAAACCCTCATGAAGTCAATACCCATACATCAAACAACCAATCTCTAAATCCCTGTGCAGTCATGGTGTAACCATAAGGCAGATTACCAGCTCTCTGCAACTGTCACAGTTACGTACAAAACTCTCGGGAATCTCTAAAGAGTGTAGGCCGCGAGTAGAAGCCGTATTGGAGGACTTTTGTGGTAGTTCGCTCACTTTCGAAATATCCTCAATATTGTGATCTATGACACGCAATAGATCTTCTGCTGCTTCTTCTAGGCACGGCATCTGACCCGGATTATTCCATCTGCACATCTCTTAAAGATATATGATTCATCACAAAAAAACTCATAGAAAAAAAAAAAAAATTTTTGTTTGCTGCTCTGCTGTACTCCTTGGTATGAATCTTACAGCGTTATAGTTTGCAATCTGTCTGCAAAAGACCAATGGCACTTTACCTAGATGCAAAAGAGTCTAAATCAATCGGAACAAGTTTTTAGATATACCATAGAAGTGACCGACCTTCTCTGCCACTGTTTATCCGGTAGCACATATCAAGCCACTTGAGCCGTTCTCGAGCGTCACTGATCCCTTCATTGCTGCCTCTCTTATTTTATATCAAACTCTTGCAGAAAGCAACAACCATCTTATGAGCCTGTTTTGAATCCTGCTTTTTGAGTAGATTTTAGAGCAGCATTGTCAGTATACACAATCACTTTTTATCCGACTAAATAGGATCTAAACTTTTCAATGCTATTAAACCACTACAAGCAGTTCCTTTTTTGTGTTGTGTAGTTTTCTTCTGTGCGTTATTTAGAACACGGCTGCCATAATAAATAACACTGCAGAGACTGTTATGCTCAGTGTCCAATACTGCCACCAATACGCGATGATCACTGGCATCCGACACCATTAGTTCGCAGAATGCGTCAATGGCCAATCCTGGTGCCAAAATGACAGCGCTGACCACACTTACCTTTCAGAGTCTCAAAGGCATACAAACACTCTGTCCTTCAAAAGACGAATGCTGTATCGCAACTAGCAGGCTTACTCAGAGTGCGATGGGATGATTTTATGGCTAAGAGAAGGGGGTTGGAATCAGCCCCACTTTTCTGTTGCTAACACTTGCTGACCTTCAGAAAGATTTTCTGTGTTTCTCGTCACTGCACTTACGAGAAACTTTGTTTTGTCTCGTCCTTTGCCACGAGACTTTTTGATATGTCTCCTCACTTGGCACGCGATAATTCTGGCTTTACTCGCTCTGTGTAGTATGAAACAGAAAATGAGTAGAAAAAGAAGACAAAATCTACACCCAGATTATATCCTGGTTCGGCTGCTAAGTACAGTGCAGCCTACGTCTAGTCTCCATCACAACATGATGGAATTTCACTATAATCACACAGATTACAACTGTAAAGTGCTAACCCCAACTTACAAGGGATTCCCACAGAATCATGACTAGCGATACAACCATAGCCCCTACCAACATGACAAATGAAACCTAAGACATTCTATTGCTTTCTTAATTCCACTCTCTGCCTTTTTCCACTCTTAGACTCTTTCATAACAAACTCCAGCTGTTTGCCTTTTTCTATGAGATTCAAGACATGACAAAATTAAACAGAAAAATTATAAAACAGAATACATACATTGAAGGAGAATAGAAAACTGTTAGCTCAGTAGCTCTGAGAACTCTGCGCCTTCACTGCTCAACATTTCTCCTTGCTTCATTCAACATGGTTGTTCCCCCTTTTTAAAGAAAGAGGAAAGCTCCACACTTTGAAGCCAAAAAACCGAACCAACTCTCTTCCTCTTCCGCTGTCAACAAAAACAGAACGGATTCGGCCCACAACAGAGACAGAAGCAATAACCATGCATTAACAACCCAACGATCAATTAACCTCTATCCTTCTTCATCATCACCCCTTCATCAATCCGGAACTCCTCATCCTGCTTACCTCGTCCAAAGATGTCGATCTCTCTGGCCCTTGCAATCGCACCTATTGATGATGATGACTTCATCCGCTTCAATCTCTGCCTTCAACCATCACTTAGCCACTCTAGCTACTCCCCGTGGTGGTTGAGCAGAATAAGAGACAAGACATTCCTTCAA
>QBTX01002721.1:0-15997 GCA_003063285.2 Arachis monticola | reverse complement strand
CGAGGCTGACAAAGGACTGCCTGATGCTGTTGGAATCTAACCTCCCTGCACCCCCAAAATGGATTTTCTTGGAGCTACAGAACTCCATATGGCCGCGCTCTTAAGGCGTTGCGAAAAGACACCAAAGGCTTCACAATAATATATAATAGTCGATACTATATTAATTTAGGATGACGGAAACTGGCGCTCAACGCCAGTTCCAGCTGCATTCTGGAGTTCAAAGCCAAAGAAAACACGTCACGAACCAGAGTTGAACGCCCAAAACACGTTACAACTTGCGTTCAACTCCAAGAAGAAGCATCATCTCGTGGATAGATCAATCTCAACCCAAACATACACCAACGGTAGGGCCCCCGGTAAGTGACATATATCAATTACTTACTTCTTAAACCCTAGTAACTAGTTTAATTATAAAATAGAACTTCTTTACTAGTTATTAGAATGCTCTTGGACTATCTAGTTCATTTGACCATTCGGTCTTTCATGGGGCTGCCCATTCGGCCATTCCTGGACCTTTAGTCACTTTTGTATTTTCCATGGTGGAGTTTCTGCACACCATAGATTAATCGTGTGGAGCTCTAACCTTGCAAGTTTTAATGCAAGTAATACTTTATTTCTATTCAATTTGGACTATTCTTATTCTAAGATTTCGTGCACTTCAACATTGAAATGAATGTGATGATCCGTGACACTCATCATCATTCTCACCTAATTTATTTTTTTATTAAGACACCATTAGACACAGTATGCGTATTGAATGAATATCTCTGGATTCCTTAATCAGAATTCTTCTGGTTATAAGCTAGAATTGATGGCGGTATTCCTAGTAGGATCCCGGGAATCTTAAAAGTCTAACCTTGTCTGTGTATTTCGTGTAGGATTCCGGGATTGAATTACTGTGACAAGCTTCCAAACTCGCGAATTGCTGGGCGTGCATGACACAAACGCCAAAAGAAAAAGGGGATTCTATTCCAACATGGTCGAGAACGATAGATGATTAGCCGTGCTTGTGACAGAGCATTTGGACCATTTTCACTGAGAAGATGGGATGTAGCCATTGAAACAACGGTGATGCACCTACATTTACAGCTTGCAGGAAAGGAAGTAGAAGGATTGGATTGAAAAGCAATAGGAAACAAGAGATTCAGAAGGAAACAAGGCACCTCCATACACTTATCTGAAATTCCCCACCAATGAATTTAACATGAGTACTCCTATCTTTATATTTCGTTTATTATTTATTATTATTCGAAATCCCCAAATAATCTACTTAATATAGTTGGCATGCCGCCTGACTGGGACATTTACAAGAAAGACCATAGCTTGCTTCATACCAACACATCTCTTGGGATCGACCCTTACCTCACGTAAGGTAGTTACCTGGACGACCCAGTACACTTGCTAGTTAGTTTGTGCGAAGTTGTGATCGACAAGTGGGATTTATGTTTGAGAGCACCAAGTCTTTTGAGCCATTGTTGATGATCACAATTCGTCCACCAATTTTTTGGCGCCATTGCGGGGATTGTTTGAGTATGGACAACTGCGGTTCATCTTGTTGCTCAGACTAGGTAATTTTCTTTTTGTTTTCTTTTCGAAAAAAAAAAAAAGTTTCACAAAAAAAAAAATCTTTCAAAAAAAAGTTTTCTTTATTTTCGTTTTTCTAAAGAATATTTTTCGAAAAATTTATTAAGAAAATACAAAAAAATCATTTTTAAAATTCAATAAAAAATCAAAATATTTTTTTTCTTGTTTAAGTCTTGAGGTCAATTTTAAGTTTTGGTGTCAATTGCATGTTTTAAAAATTATTATGCATTTTTCGAAAAAATTCATGGCATTCATAATGTTCTTGATGATCTTCAAAGTTGTTCTTCTCCAAATGACAAACAGTTTCATCTTTATTGTCGTTTTTTTTTTTTTTGTGTCTCTTTATATTTCATATGCATTTTTGGTCCATTCATAGTATTCCATGCATTAAGATTGCTAAGGTTTGGTGTCTTTGCATGTTTTCTTTGCATCAAAAATTTTTTTCAAAATATGTTCTTGATGTTCATCATGATCATCAAAGTGTTCATCTTGATCATCATAGTGTTCTTGATGTTCATACAGAGTTTTGATCATAATTTTTCTTGTTGGTGAAGCCATTTTGTTGTTTTCTCTCTCCACTTTAAATTAAAAAATTCAAAAAATAAAAAAAATATGCTTTCCTTATTCTCTCGCTCATTTTCGAAAATCTAGAGTTGACTTGAGTCAAAAAATTTTCAAAAATTAGTTGTTTCTCATAAGTCAACGTTCAAATTTTCAATTTTTAAAATCCTCCATCTTTTTCAAAACTTTTTCAAAAATCAAATCTTCTTTCATTTTTATCTTATTGATTTTCTAAATTTAAAATATTTTTCAAAAAATCTTTTCTAATTTTATCTTATTTTCGGAAAATTTGCTAACAATTAATGTGATTGATTACAAAATTTGAAGTCTTGTTTACCTTTCTTCGTAAGAAAGGTTTCAATATTTAAATTCTATAATCTATCTTTTACGTTTCTTATTTGTTAAGTAAATTAATTTAATTTTTAAAATTAAATCTATCTTATCCTATCTTTATATTATATCTCTTTTTCCAAAATTTTAAAAAAAAAAAAAATTTGATTTCAAAATATCCTTATCTTATGCTTTTTTATCTTTTATTCTTTTCAAATTTGATTTTCAAATCTTTTTCAATTAAACTAATTTCACGTTTTTGTTTGTTTCTTATCTTTCAAAACAACCTAACTACTTCTCCCTTTCTAATTTTTGAAATATCTCATCCCTTTATTCAAAATTTCTTTTTAAAAATTGATTGTTTTAAATTTTAATTTTAATTCTATCTCATCTTTAATTTTCAAAAAAAT
The DNA here is from genome assembly GCA_003063285.2 of Arachis monticola. Lineage (NCBI taxonomy): Eukaryota > Viridiplantae > Streptophyta > Magnoliopsida > Fabales > Fabaceae > Arachis > Arachis monticola. Next base: position 13,112 of record QBTX01002721.1, on the reverse strand, counting down.
CACTAACTCCTTTTTCAAATTTAAATTCGAATTCTCTCTCTCTATCTTCTCTCTATTTATTTATTCATTTTTTTTTTTTTTTTCTCTCTTATTTTTCAAAGCTTCCTAATCACTTTCTCTATCCTTACCCTTGTTTTTGGATTATTCCTTCTTCTTAAATCCATTATCCCCAGCTTCTTTTACTAAATCAATAAGGATTCTCTTTACTATGAATAGAGGCATTCCTTCTTCCTTTTCTTTTTTCTCTTTTCTCCTCATCATGAGTAGGAACAAGAATAAAAAAGCACTCTTGATGAAGCTGATCCTAAACCTAAAAAGGACCTTGAAGTGAGAACTAAGAGAAGCTAAATTACAACAATCCAGACAGGGCACACCTTTTTTTGAAATTATCTTGAACCAACAGAGAAAGGAGATGGCAGACCGAACCCCAACAACAATAATGCAAGAGGAGGATGCTTGGTGGATTTTACTAAACCCAGTCCAAGTTTGATGGAAGAGGCATCTCAATCTCCTGCCGATTTGGAGCCAAAACAATTTGAGCTGAAAACCTCAATAGTTTGCTTCTAATGCAAGTAGAAACTGCAAGTTTCATGGACTTCCATCTTGAAGATCCTTACCAGTTTAACTGAGTTCTTGTAGATTGGTAGTGGACTGTAGATGTAATGAATGGAGTAGATCCTGAAATCTACAGAGCTTATGCTTTTCCCTTTTGCTGTAAGACACAGAGCTAGAACATGGGTAGACTCACAACCCTAAAGGAAGCCTGAACTTCTGGAATCACAGCTCGGGTCATGCCTTCTTGGTAAAATAAATTCTTCCTCCTCAAAAGCATAGAGCAAGCCTTAGATGGTACCTGTTCAAGCATCCTTCAAGCACAAAATTGGTGAATCCCTCTATGAAGCTGAGGGAAGATACAAGGCAGATTGACCAAAAAAGTGTCCTTCCTGACAGTGTTTTCAGCGTGGGACCCATATTACGATATATCTCTATTTATCGGTCTATCTGAGTATTCCACAGATGTATTGGAACCACTCTGCATGGTGGATCCATCTTCACAACAAAAACAAACTGTTTCATACTTCACGAGAACTTCATTGACATGGTTGCAAATAAACAATTCATGTCACACTTCTGAGAGGAATTATTCCGTGAATTAAGGGGACGCCTAGAGGAAGGGACAGGTTTGAAATTGAACTGCTCGAATGCCATATTGGCTAGCAACAAGACAGTGATTGACTCAGCAAGTTCAACACATGATTCTCTCAAAGTCTGAAGATTGGATGCAAAACTGCCTCCAACACAGTACTACAGAGGGTATCTTTCTGAAAGAAGAAGCTTATGATCCTCTAAAACCCTGCAAATCGGCAGAGTTAATTACATGGGTGCAACTTCTATGAAACACCTATAAGTTCATCATCGGACGAAATCATCCGACATTTCTCATGCGAAAGGACAACAACAAACAGCCTCAACAAGGCTTAAAATCGGTGGAACAAATAGGGCTGCACAGCTCAATATCCAAGCCTTATTCCATCATCTTCCTCAGCAACAGACAAAGAATTACTGAACAGAATACCTCTAACCCTTAGCACAATCTTCCAGTCTCTGATTCTGTCTAAGCCCACTTTAAGTTTCATGACATGAAACAACAGACTCCTCCATCCGACGTATCTGGAAGCACAAGTTACGGCCAGCTGATGTAAAGAAAAACATCACTAGACAATCCTCTCCTGTACTCTCCCAAACCAATACCAGAACGCAGAACCCCACAAAGAGAGTGCAAGGCTATTCGATATAATCAATATGGCCGAATCAAGGAGGAGGGAGAGGACGCGAATCCCAATAAGGAAGATCTCATGGGACCGTCTCTTCAAAGCAGGAAGATTCCCTGGTTGAGGAACCTAAGAAATCTGAGACTCATATAGAGACCATAAGATTTCCATTAATCTCCTTCTGCCATCATGAGCTCTGAAAGATTATTTCCTCTGAAGATGGATGAAGATATAACTGGAGAGCAAGTTGCTCAATATCTAGAGCCATCATGAAGCTGAATGCCAAGTTATTTGGTGATGAGACTTGAAGGTTTGAACCTCCCTTGCTCTATTAATGAAACTTGATACATGTTCAGCAAACTTTACCTCAAAAGCAAACAAGTCCTCTCCCAGAAATTTCTTAATACCCTGTACCATAGGCACCACTGTCCTTTGAAAAAAGGCTCTCTGTGACCATCTAGGGTCAGGCATTAAATCTTATGCCACTACTCTATTAATGGAGAAGTCTGGATCATTGAGGTTACAGCCTGGCCTTATTCCCATTACATATTTGGTAGACAAGTCTAAGACAAGCTTTATGGATTAGTAGAGGACGTGTTTGTAAAGGTTAAAGGCCTTCACATTCCTGCTGGATTTCATAATTTTAAACACTAGGAAGGAGGAAGGAAGAATGCATCATCCTTGGAAACCTTTCCTTGCCACAGCAGAAGCTGTGATAGATATCAACAGAGGAGAATTAGGCCTTCAATTGAATGGGACTTACCTTGTGTTTAAGGCACACGGCTATCCTTCTGTAAACAGGAGAGGAGTAAGCCATGAGAGCTTCTCTCAGTTAACCAGAGCTCAAAACAGAGCCCCCACAATCAAACTAAGTTTGGTGTTGGGAGGCAGGCCACAACCAAACTCTAAGTTTTGGTGTTGAATCCCCACAACCAAACTCTAAGTTTGGTGTTGGGACTATACAACATTGACCTGATCATCTTGTGGCTCCATGAGAAGCCCACTGTCAAGCTAACGACATTAAACGACAGGCTTACTTGGGAAGGCAACCCAATTTGTTTATCTAATTTTTTCTTTTATTTTAATGTTCTTTTATGTGTATTATTCCCATGATCATGTGGAGTCACGTAAAAAATATCTTAACAATTAAAAAACAGAATAAAACAGAGAAGAAAAATACACCCTGGAGTAAGGACTTACTGGCGGTTTAAATGCCAGTAAGAGCATCTGGCTGGCATTCAAATGCCAGACCAGAGCATGGATCTGGCGCCTGAACGCCCAAAAACAAGCAACATCCCAGCGTTCAAGCCAGGAATGCACCCTGAGGAGAGCTGGCACCTGAACACCAGAAAAAAGCATGGAACTGGCGTTCAACGCAGAAACATGCTGCACATAGGCGTTCAACGGCAAGAACACCTGCATCACTTCCGGTTTTAAATGGCCAGAATTGCATGGAAAGGCATTTTACATGCTAATTGGTGCAGGATGTAAAATCCTTGACACCTCAGGAATCTGTGGAACCCACAGGACCCCCACCTCAGGATCTGTGGACCTACAGGGCATCCCCACCTACCATATTCTCCCCTCTTCCCAACATTTCATCCTCTCTTTCCAATAAACACTCTCCCCAAACCTTTCACCAATCACCTCAACTCTTCTTCCCAATTACTCCCCTTTCACACTCACATCTATCCATTATTTCCCATAAACCCCACTACCTTCAAATCAAAAAAACTTTCTCCACCAAAAAACCCACCAAATGGCAAAACTTACTCCCTCTCCCCTCACTTATATAAACTCGTTCATTCTCCTCATTTTCACACAAACACCAACCCCCTCTCTTCCCTATACCTTGCCAAATACACCTCCCCTCACTCTCCTCCCATAATCTCTCTTCTTCTTCTTTCTTTTCTTTCTTCTCTTGCTTGAAGGCTTAGCAATATTTTAAGTTTGGTGTGGTTAAAATAAAGCATAAGCTTCTTTCTTCCATTTACCATGATGGCACCTAAGGCCAGAAGAAACCTCAAAAAAAAAAGAGAGAAGAAGAAAGAGGGAAGACAATTGCTTCCACCTCTGAGTCATGGGAGATGGAGAGAGAGATTCACTCAAAGGGTCCAGATTAGCTCAGTAATAAGCAGTTTGACTAGCAATCAAGGAGAGCAGAGGAATTCCGCTCATCAATTAACAAATCCCTTGAAGATTATAACCTCAGGGGACTACAATGTTCCTCCACATAATGTATTGGTAGGCAACTAAGGATTAAGGAACACCAAATACTAGGGATCATGTAAGCAAAGGCAAGGGAAGAGACATAAGAGCTCAAAAAGCAGAATTGGCTCTTCAAGAAGAAAGCGGCACCATCACTAAGGGGGACTCATTCCTTGTTCTTAATGTTTTTTTCTGTTTTTCTGTTTTTTATGCTTTTATGTTTGTTATGTTTATGTCTCTAGCTTCATGATCATTAGTATTAGAAACTATGTCTTAAGGCCATGAATAATTCCATAATCCTCACCTCTCTTAAATGAAAAAATGTTTCTAATTCAAAAGAACAAGAAGTACACGATTTCAAATTTATCCTTGAATTTAGTTTAATTTTATATTGATGTTGGTACAATACTTTTTGTTTTTTTACATTTTTTTTTTTTTTTTTTTTTTTATGTTTTTTTGTTGTTATGAATGTTAAAATTCGTTGGCTCTATGAAACGAATGATGAACAAAGAGAAATGTTACTGATAATCTAAAAAATCATGAATTTGATTTCTTTTGAAGCAAGAAAAAGCATGAAAAACAAAAGTTGTTGAAAAAAATGCTATTTCGAAAAAAAATTTGGCGAAAAACAAATAGAAAGAAAAGAAAAGCAAGCAAAAAAAAGCCAATAAGCCCTTAAAACCAAAAGCAAAGGGTAAAAAAGGATCCAAGGTCTATTGAAGCGAATCAGTGGATAGGAGGGCCCAAGGAAATTAAAATCCAGCCTAAGTGGCATGCAGGTCCAAGTGAAAAAGCTTTGAGACTGAGTGGTTAAAATCGTGATCCCAAATCAAAAAAGAGTGTGCTTAAAGCTCTGGGCACCTCTAACTGGGGGACTCTAGCAAAGCCAAGTCACAACTTGAAAAGGTTCACCTAGTTATCTGTCTGTGGCATTTATGTACTCCAGCTTGTATACTGGAAAACAAAATGCTTAGCGCCACGACCGCCCCCGGCCAAGACTCATAAAAGTACCTTGTGTTCAAGAATCAACCAACTAATTAGGAAAATCAATAACACTATTCTGCAAATCTAAGTTCCTATAGAAAGCCAATCATTCTAAACCTCAAAGGAAAAAAAGTGAAGATGCCAAAACTGTTCAGTAAGCGACAAAAAGGCTACAAGTCCAGCTCATCTAATTAAAATTAATATTCAAACAAAAAATATACAATTTATAGTATATTCTCTTCTTTTATCCTAAATAACCTTCAGTTGCTTGGGGACAAGCAACAATTTAAGTTTGGTGTTGTGATGAGCGGATAATTTATACGCTTTTCGGCATTATTTTTAGGTAGTTTTTAGTATGATCTAGTTACTTTTAGGGATGTTTTCATTAGTTTTTATGCTAAATTCACATTTCTGGACATTACTATGAGTTTGTGTGTTTTTCTGTGAATTCAGGTATTTTCTGGCTGAAATTGAGGGACCTGATCAAAACTCTGATAGGAGGCTGACAAAGGACTGCTGATGCTGTTCGAATCTGACCTCCCTGCACTCAAAATGAATTTTCTGGAGCAGCAGAACTCCAAATGGCGCGTTCTTTACGGCGTTGGAAATTTGACATCCAGAGCTTTCCAGCAATATATAATAGTCCATACTTTATTCGTAATTAGACGATGTAAACCGGCACTCAACGCCAGTTCCATGCTGCATTCTGGAGTCAAACGCCAGAAACACGTCACGAACCAGAGTTGAACCCCCAAAACACGTTACAACTTAGTGTTCAACTCCAAGAGAAGCCTCAGCTCGTGGATAGATCAAGCTCAGCCCAAGCACACGCCAAGTGGGCCCCGGAAGTGAATTTATGCATCAATTACTTACTTCTGTAAACCTTAGTAGCTAGTTTAGTATAAATAGAACTTTTTACTAGTTTATTAGAAGGCTCTTGGACTATCTAGTTCTTTTGAGCATTTAGTCTTTCATGTGGGCTGGCCATTTGACCATGCCTGGACCTTCATCACTTATGTATTTTCAACGGTAGAGTTTCTGCACACCATAGATTAAGCGTGTGGAGCTCTGCTGTACCTCAAGTTTCAATGCAAGTACTACTATTTTCTATTCAATTCAACTTATTCTTATTCTAAGATATTCGTTGCACTTCAACATGATGAATGTGATGATCCGTGACACTCATCATCATTCTCACCTATGAACGCGTGACTGACAACCACTTCTGTTCTACCTTAGACCGGGCGCATATCTCTTGGATTCCTTAATCAGAATTTTCGTGGTATAAGCTAGAATTGATGGCGGCATTCATGGGAATCCGAAAAGTCTAACCCTGTCTGTGGTATTCCGAGTAGGATTCCGGGATTGAATGACTGTGACGAGCTTCAAACTCGCGATCTGATGGCTGGGCATTAGCGTGACAGACGCAAAAGAAGCACTGGATTCGTTTCCCAACCTGATTGAGAACCTAACAGCTGATTAGCCATACGTGAAGAGTATTTGGACCATTTCACTGAGAGGATGGGATGTAGCCATTGACCACAGTGAAACCCTACATACAGCTTGCCAGTCGGAAAGGATGATGAAAAACTAAAGAAGAAGTAGGAGAAAGCAAGAGATCAAAGGAACACAGCACGCGTCCATACACCGTATCTGAAACTCCCATCATTGGATTACATGAGTTAACTTTATCTTGTATTTTATGTTCATTATTTATTATTAATTTTCGGAAAATCCGATAATCACATTTACTGAATCCGCCTTGACTGAGATTTACAAGGTGACATAGCTTGCTTCATACCAAACAATCTGGTGTAGGATCGACCTTACTCACATAAGGGTTTATTACGTGACCGAGCCCAAGTACCACTTGCTGGTTAGTTGAGGGAAGTTGTGAAAGAAAAGTGCTGATTAAGTAGAGTTCAGGCGATACCAGGAGAGCCGATTATTGATGGATCAAACAATTTTAGTCCACCAGGCAGTGCATGACATAGAGCATTAAGAGAAGAGAATTCCAACCAGGGACTTAGTCCTACTTTACAACTCCAGAATGTGACTCATGCCAGGCAAGCTGAGATCCAGATGGGATGGTCCGTATCAGAGTAGAGCGGGGGAACATACGGAGTCTTCACACTAACCCATCCTTCAAGCTCTGAACTTATCAAGGTCAATGACATCGCTTGAAGTTATTCCATGGTGAAAAGATGGCAAAAAATCAGAATAGAGATCTTCCTCTTGGAAGATCCGCCCACAGCAGAAGACTGAGCTAGTAGAGCGTCCAACTTAATGGGTTAAAGCAAAGTTCTGGGTGGGAGACAACCCACCACGTATATTTTTCTTCCCCTTATCCTCCCTTGTCAATAACTTTCTCAGTACTAACGCCTATCTTTTGCATCTCATCCACATACTGCATATTGCATATTTCTACTTTAAAAAAAAAAGACAGCACACGGACGCACAGCGTCGATGACCGCCGCGTCATAGGTGCCTTAGACACGAGAAGAAAAGAAAAGAGAGTCACGCAAGTGTGGTTAGGCAGTTGGCCAAAGTCCAGCGACCGTCCGCCACCATCCATATAAAAACAATCAGCTGCGTGGAAAAAAATCATCGTCCCGCACCCACGTGAACGTCCGCGTACACAAGGGTGTATGGCCGAAGTAAGCTGGACTTGGGCTGACTGCATGCTAGCACACAAGCTCTGCCACACGACACATTCCCCACGGTCTGCCGATTTTCTCAATCTGGCCATCCCATGCGATCACGTCAATCACGCATTCGCATTCGCCCTATATTGGCAAAATAATTTTCAACAGAGAGTATGCGCGAGCGCGGAGCTGCCCTCTCGCCCCTAGCGCAAATCATATCACGCGTCCGCGTGACTGAGCGTCCGCGTCATTTCATTAGGGCTTTCCACCGGACCGCGTGCCGCCACGCTCGCGTCGCTCTGTGCCGCCCAACTCATTCAAATCTGCCAGATTATCTTTGTCTTTTCTCATCCCATTCCTATTTTATTTTCCTCCCCCTCCTTCTTCCTCCCTTCTTTCTCTCTTCTACCTCCTCTTCCTACCACCATTATCAAGGTTTTTTTTTTCTCTCTTCTCCCTCTACTTTTTCATTCTTCTTCTTATTTTCATTGTTTTCTTTTTTTCTTTCTGCTCTCTATCCACTTTTCTTTTTCTTTTTCTTCTTCCTTCTAATGGTGTTAGGAAATTTATTGGTCATTATTTTTATATGTTGCTTGTAAATTGTTTAGGACTTGTAAAATTATATATTATTTTATAGGTTACTTGCATGTTCAAAAATTAATTTTTCCATACCTTATTTAAATTGCATACTATGTGTTTGTGAAAAGCCCATATGGCATTTTGCACTATTTTTGGATCTTTCAATTCACTACTATAAATGCTTGCTTTTCACAACACCCTTTTTATATTTTATTAATTAAATATAATTGTTATTACAAGCATATTGTTAGTTTGGAAAGACTTCGGTAATCTAACTTGGACATTGAATGTTGATCTATGCTACTCATGCCTTGCCGGCATTGCTAATAAACACCTGGCATTTGACGTCATCACATGCACTTGCTATTTTCCATTGTTATTTGCCACATGTAGTCATGACCATGTGTTCACATCATATCTTCTTCCTGTGCATTGATTACAACATTTTCCCATTCTTTTTCCCTTCTACTATACCCTTGAAATATTCATGTCTTTACTCGTTTTCTTTCAGGATGGCCACCAAGAAAGGCAAGGAAAAGCTACCCTCAAATCCACATGCAAGGAAAGAGAACTAAAAAGAGCATTAGTGGTAGAGCCTCTTCAACTCAGTTAAGTCCTCAACAGAAAAAATCAAAAGATTATAAAGTCGATGAAAAGGAGAAAGCTTTTCCAGCAAAGGACATTGCACGATTTCCCAATCGTACTGATGAGCAGATTTCCCTTCTGGCAGCTCGAATTACAACAACGAACACACTTCTTATCCTTCCACTCATATTGCCAACTTGTTGAGCCACAAATTGTCACAAAGACATTTGGGGTTCCTACAGAGTCAGCCAGATAGGTTAACTTTTCTTGGATACTTGAGTTCTACTCCAATTTCCACTGCCGACCCTGCAGTCTATTTATGTCCGTCAGAAAGCAAGTCCTCATTACAGAAAGAGGCCATTAGTGAGCCCTAGATCTTCCCCCTGTTCCTGAAGGATTGGACGCATTTCAAGAAGCCGCACTCAAGCGCCAGGCATACAAATTTGACAGGGATGCTGTTCTCAGAGTTATGCATCACAACCTGGCAGCGCAAATGATCTTACGGATACCATTCGTTCCCGTGCCTAAGGGGATATCGCTTCCGCACTCACCTTAGGCTCACGTATGGGCACAGAATATGTCCCATTACGTCTTCGAGCACTCATGAGTCCTCCTTCACCGCAGACACGGCCGTTCTACTATAGTGCATCCTCAACAAGAAGCCTTTAAATCTACCAAGACACATATGGAATGTTATGGGACACGTTGCAAATCGCGGGCAACCTTCCTTTCCCCGCCTTGGGTTCAGTACTTTATCTCCTAGTGATGATGGATTTTTGGCCATTGTTTTAGAATTCTTACCAAATGAATCTCTCGTTGCCAAGTATCAGTTTTCTTAAACCAATCGAATAATCTTCCTTCATACAACAAGATTGTTGTCACAAGCAACAAACCCCTAAAATTAATAAACCGAAGTATTCAACCTCGGATTGTCACCTAGGAAATTATAATGGAGTGTTTTTGTTATTAGGTTGGAGTTAATTTTTCTGGGGGTTTAATAGAAACATGAGAAGTCATTTAAAATGGCAATAAAGTAAACTAAGGCCTAAAATGGTCTTGGCAAAGGTTTGGTGGTCAAGGGATCTCTATCCCTAATATCACTAACCACAATATGAAATCATTGGCAATGATTAATCTCATTAAATCATCCTCTAACTAGTAGTAAGGGAAAGTCAAATGCGCTATATCAATCCTAGTCAAAAGGTCCTAACGTCTTCACTAATTCAATTGGTGAGAATTAGAGTCAATGGCTCCCAATCCTCAATTACTTGGACATTACTAACTCAAGAGTTCCTAATTACATTTCCAAGCCAAAGAAACATAAAACTCTACTCTAGAATCCAACCAAGCATTTCTTCAAACACTTTGGAAGGCACAAAAGAAAAAGCATCCATAAATGACCAACAAGAAGAAATCTAACCAACAATTATTGAAAGGGAATTAATCACACCAACAATCAAAAGAAACACATTTATTATGGAATTACACTTGATTGAATTGAAAGGGAAGAGTAGAAGAACAAAAGGTAGATCTACAAACAAAACATCAAGAAAACAACATAAAGGAAATTACAACAAAAAGAATGGAACGAAGAAGAATGAACTGTAACAACAAGGAATTAAGGAAGATAGAAGTAGAAGAAGATGAATTAAAATCTAGATTAAGAACTAAAAAACCTATCCTATCCTAATCCTAGAGAGAAGTCAAAGTTTCTCTCACTAGAAACTACTTTTTAAACGTAAAACTATACTATGGTAACTAACTGGCCATCTCTCTCTTCAATCTTTGGCTTAAATAACATCATAAATGATGTTGGACTGGGCCCACAAGGCTTGTAATTCGCTAGCCACGAGTTTGCATGAAGTGAATCACGTGCACCAACGGCATGTACGCGTATAGTGCGCGTACGTCTATTAGATATAGACAAACTTATGGCCAAATCTATATATTATTTCGAAAAGCCCCGATGTTAGCTTTCCAACCAACTGAACCGCATCATTTGGACCTCTGTAGCTAAATTATTGGTCAATTAAGTACGAAGAGGTCGCTTTGACAGCTTTTGCGATTCCTTCATTTCTTCATGGGTTTTTCCAAACTTTCATGCTTTTCTCCTCATTCCCTTGATCAAATCTTTGCCTTCCTAAATCTCAAATACTAAACAAAACATATCAAGGCATCTAATGAATCAAGGTGAATTACGATTTAGCTATTTAAGACCTAAAGCATGTTTTCAACTCTTCAAGCACAATTAAAGGAGAAAATACAAAATCATGCTATTTCATTGAAAAATGTGGGTAAAAAGGTATTTAAAATCCCATAAAATCAATACAAGTGGAACCCTAAATATGGGTTTATAACCTCCCCACACTTAAACCAAGCCTGTCCTCATGCTTTAAACCACAGAATGAGAGTAAGGGTTATGCATTTATTCAACTTCGAAACAACCTAAACAACTAACATGCAACTCTTCCCTTACCATATTGCAACCTAATTAAGACATGAATGCAATTGCTTGGTCCAACAATAAATCATTTCCAGAGAGCCACTATATGCACAAGGGGATAAAGGACGAGCCAAAAGTCTAATCCACCAATTGAATTGAGCATTATAATATTTTTACAAATAATTTTTTTTGTTTGTTGTTTTGGTTGATTGTAGGTGGAAACATGTAATTGAGCAAGTGAACCCTCACCGGATGTAATTGCACTCTATTCGCTCAGTATTTAGGTTGGATATCTCTCAGATACTCTCCTATCATGCTTCCAATATTTTTATTTGCTCTCTACACAACTCGACATAGTATTCTCTCATGCATGCATACAAGTATCCTGAGGTCTTCTTATTTGGTTGTAATGGGGGCTAGGGTCAAGGTAACGTTGCATATTTGGTCAAGTAACCTTGACAATTTTGAACTCTTATGATAAGTCTTAAACTTCCCCAACCTAGCCCTATGACATCCCGTATTACAACTTAAGTTCTAACTAACTACGCATCTCCTACTCACTTTTTCAATACTCATGTATTTCCTTTTCATTCACAACACTTATGCATTGGCCCTTATTGGACCTTACTTTCGGGCATTTTTGTCCCCTTTTTATCTTTTCTTTTCTTCTTTTCTCTTCTTTTTTCTATTTCAATCTTTACTTTTTTTCTTCTTTTTTGTTTTTTTCTTCTTTTGTTCTTCTCAATTTGTTATTATACAAGGCATCAATGGCCAATAAGGTTTTACATATTATCAATACATTGAGCATGTACCCAATTCCAATATTTTTCAATTAATTAATGACAACAACTACCCTTTTTATTCACCCAATGCCGCAAGGTTCCCAGGACTTTGAATGAACTCACACACCACTTGCCTAAGCTAATTAAAGACTGCCAAATTAAGCGACTTGCTATTGTTTTTCGCTTTAGGCTTGTAATGTGCCAAAATTAAGAACAAGTGGGTTAATCGTAGGCCCAAATGAGCCGTAACAATGGAAGTATACCGAAGCGGAGGGCGGTAGAGTATGTTGGGTAGAGTAGCTGAAGATGAAATGATGGCCGTCGAATCCAGTTAATAAATGCCCAGGTATAACAAAGTAATGACATAAGAATCAGAACAAATCAATATTACAAGATTCATAGAAAGAGATAATGCACACAAGAAGGAAAATAAGTTGGTTATAAGATGTAACCACGATAGTTAGGTCAGCAATCTCACTTGCTTGTGTTCTTAGCTCAAACAATTCATGGCTGTCCACAATATATATATGATAAGCAATTTATGAAAAGTTTTCACTCAAACCATTTGGTGCGCGTTTAGATTAGAATTCCGGTTGAAAAAATGTTCGTTAGTGTTGGGACTAAGCTGCCATCGTGGTGTATATGTATGGCAAAAAATGAAGAAATGAAACCTAAAAAATTATAAAAAAAAAAAAAAAAAAAAAAAAAAATGAAAATGCAAAAGTGTTGAATTTACTAAACTTGTCACCCAAAATGCGCCGTAGTCGGCAGTGAACCTCGCACACTTAAAGTTCCTATCAATAGAACGTCCTCGGTGCACTCAGAGATGAGCAAGGGTTTACGGCGCTCTCGGATTGGCTGCTCTAGTGGGTAGATCAACCGGATGGCTGGGCGCGTGCGTTCTGTAGTCTGTGCTTCCGTCTATGCTTCATGTGGGGGTGTATCCCATTCATAAAAAAAAATACAAAAAATATAAAGCAACATTAAGCCATGGTATTAAAAGATGTACAAAGAAGGAAGTATAACAATGTATGTCAATCTGAGATGAAATTATAGAATTGAGTGATGTGATTAGTTGTGACATAATCACTGACCAAAATAATAAGATATGCTG
>QBTX01002720.1:0-13626 GCA_003063285.2 Arachis monticola | reverse complement strand
AAAGAGATGTCTTCCTATAAGAGCCTTCATGAAAAAAGCAGCATATCTAAGAAAAGGTTCTTGAAGAACGATGCAAAAATTATGGTCTTGATCAAGGAGGCCAAATATGAGGACGTATATGTTGCTGAAGAATAGAAGAAAAAAAAAGGCATGCGAGAAGAGATTATGGCAACGAGGACATTGATGACAACATCCGCATTAGTGGCACAGGAGCTTGAAAGTACCTGACACTCTCAGAAGCCCCAAAAGGAGACCAAGAGATTGAACCACTCTCAGTTATTGGGTAAGTCTCTAAGAAGCTGGCAATCATATTCCTATTTGGCGGAGGTTTCGGACTGCAAAGGCGCTCTCTCCGCTGCATTCTCATAAAGAGCTACCCCAGAAAAAGAAGAAGAGTTAAGAAACGTGCAAAGAAGCCAAGACCCAAGACAAACCACCAATGAGCGCCCCCCATGTACCCAAGTTGACCCCATTTAGAGGAGTTGCTATGAACGCCACAGAAACAATTCCTTTATGCGGAATTTACACTCCAGACCTGATTCAAGAGAAGCCTCAATATATAGGCAGTGAGTTATTTGACACCACCACCTATCAAGAGGTTCTCCCGACAAAAGGGTTTTACTACTCCTCCACCCAATCACACAAACACCCAAGTCCGAAGGTTCAGGAGAGGTAAACCAGTCAAGCAGCCAGATTAAGTTTTATTATATTTTAGTGCAAAAATCCTCTTTGGATGCTACTTTGAGTTTTTGTGATGTTTTTATGATTTTAGGTGAATTTCGGGCAAATTTGGCAGAGTTTTGTMCAACAACGAAGAAAGGATAGTAGATAATGTCAACCCTGACCTCCTTGCATTCCAATGATCATAACTTGAGCTACAAAGGATCAATTGACACGGTCTCAATGATTTTAAAAAGCCAACTTCCAGAACTTTCCAATGATATATAATAGTTTCTACCTTTCTTCCGGAATCACTACCAAAACTGGCGCTAAATGCCGAGCCTCGCATTTAGCGCCAAAGAGGGAGTAAATCCCAGCGTTGAACGCACACCAAAACACTAGAACTCCCCTTTTCGGCGCTAAACACCCATTTRGGTGCTGAACTCCAGTAAGAGGGCTAGAGTTAGCATCGATATACTCCCCATAGGGCATTTAAATGCCCATTYTGGAAGTAAAATGCCCCAGCAGCCCGTAAAATCATTTTAGGTTTAGAATTCAATATTTTATTTTATTTWCAAATCAAAAGATTTGATTTGATCTAGATTTGATTTTGTTTTGATTTAGGTTYAATTCTAGGTTAAGTCTTAGAGGTTTTTATTATAAATAAGGGACTTCCTTCCTCTTGTGGGGCACGCCTCCGTAAGGAGAGCAGATCTTTTTCCTTTTTTACTTTTAGAACTATTTTCTCTGTAAGTCATAAGRAACTAAACTTCCTAGTTAAGGTTAGGAGCTCTTTTTATTTCTATGGATTAATAATATTACTTTCCTATTTTAATCTGTGTTGGATTCAATTCTAAGGTGTGTTTTCATTCTTTATCTAAACGAAACTYGGTGGAACGGAAGTATGACCCTTTTTCTACATGGGTTCTGGTAAGTCTCGAAAGGGATAACTGGYACCGAAGCTTGAGGATACACCTCCTAAACAGCTAATCCACAACCTGTTGGGGACATGGAAATATCTGTTCAGCTATGATCTGGGTGATTAGGGCCTTTGTCGTATAAACTAGAGTARTGAACTTCACCRTCGTCCGAATTGAATGACCACTGACGCTGGCGTTTGATGAGGATCAAAAGAGATTAAATTGCTAAACAATTAGGATTTAATAACTTATAGTTTGCCATAGAATGAATCATTCACTATTAAAATAGTTAGTAAGAAGTTTTAATCTGGAAAGATAAACATCTCCGAGACCTTAACTATTTTCCTATTATTGATTTTACCCCAATTTATCATTGCTTTCTTTATTATCTTGTTTTACGCGCTTTCAACAACTACTCTCTTTACTTTTCGCCTGACTAAGTCCACCAAGATAACTACCGCTTGCTCAATCCAACAATCCTCSTGGGATCGACCCTCACTCACCTGAGGTATTACTTGGACGACCTGGTGCACTTGCCGGTGAAYTTGTGCGAGTTCTAATTTTGTGCACCAGAACCACTTGCACAGGACTCACTCATGGACTGTCAAAAATTAGATAAATTATCCCAGCATCCCAAATCTTCATTACTTCTTTTTGGACCACCTCTTTAATAGTTGGATTTAGTCACCTTTATGGTTTCACAACCGATATAGCATCATCCTCAACCAAGATCTTATGCATACACTTAGCTGGACTAATCCCCTTCAAATCACTAATGGTCCACCCAATAGCTATTTTAAGACTCCTGAGCACTTCTTGCAATGCTTCATCTTCCTCYMGCCTCAAAGAGGCGCTAATAATTATTAGATAAGAATCATGCTTGCCTAAGAAGGCATACTTCAAAGAGAGGYGCAAAGGCTTTAATTCAAGCTTCAGGGGCCCTTCCTCAGCAATAGGCGTGTGTGGTCTCCCCTCATGAGGTGGTGAATTAACAATCTCAAGCAAATCATCCCCATAAGGAGGTTCTAGAGCACAATCAAGCTCTTCAACTTCAAATACCTCATGAATCAATGGATTAATAAGATCAACTCTCATCAARCCCTTAGAGTTACTAGGGTGTTYCAAAAACTCTAGCACATTAGGTAAAACTTCCTTTTCATTGACCCTTAGAGTCAATTCAACATTTTGAACATCAATAAGGGCTCTCCCTGTAGCTAAAAAGGGTCTCCAAAAATTAATGGAGCATTTCTTGTCTCTTCCATATCCAGTATGACAAAATCAGCAGGAAATTAAATGGTTCCTACTTTTCACAAGTAATTCTTCATACAACTTCCAAAGGAAACTTAATTGAAACAGTCAGTAACTTGAAGAGAAATACGAGCGGGTTTTACCTCTTCAATTTGGTAGCTTTCTCATCAAAGAAAGGTGGCATGACATTGACGCTAGCTCCAAGGTCACATAAGGCTCTCTGAATAGTGTGTCTCCAATGGTGCAAGGAATAAAAAAACTTATAGGATCTTGCATCTTGGTACAAATCATGAGTTCACACTTTTCTCATAACTCCGTGCGGTTGACCGGCAAGTGCACTGGGTCGTCCAAGTATACCTTACGTGATAAGGGTACGTCCACGGAGATTGATGGCTTAAGCAAGCTATAGGTCATCTTGTAAATCTCAATATTGGCAGATTCAAATGGTTAAGGGGATTTTGAGAATAATATATTGATAAAAAAAAATAAGATAGAGAACCTATGTAATTCATTAATGGGGAATTTGATAGCGTATGGAGATGCTTTATTCCTCCTGAATCTCTGCTTTCCTACTGTTGTCTTCTTCACGCACGCAAGGCTCCTTCCATGGCAAGCTGTATGTTGGTGGATTCACCGTTGTCAATGACTACCATCCATCCCTCTTCGGTGAAAATGGTCCAACTACGGGCTCCGTTGGGCTAATCATCTGTCGGTATCCTCACTGCTGGAATATGATCCAAGTTGATCCTTTTGCACACTGTACGGCCCAACATTTGTGTGATTTGAAGCTTCGTCACAGTCATCAACCTCCCTTGAATCCTACTCAGAAAACCACAGACGAAGATTTAAACTTTCAAATCTCAAGAGTTGCTGCCTAAGTTGATTCTAGTTATACACGAAGACTCTAGTTTCACGATTTTGAACACTCTTTTCAGACGAAAACTCTGACAGGAACGCAAGAGATACACACACTCAATGAAGGTAGAACAGAGTGTTTTCAGAGCACGGTTGCGTCATAAGTGAGAATGGTGATGAGTTGTCACGGGTCATACACATTCATCATGTTGAAGGTGCGAACGAATATCTTAGAATAGAAACAAGCAGAGTGAATAGAAACAGAAATAATATACTTAATTCATTTCAGACAAAGCGAGCTCCTCACCCTCGCAACCATGGGATTTAGAGACTCATGCCGTAGAAGTACAAATTCAGATGTACAATGTATTGAGGGTACAAAATGAATTCTAAAAGTAGTTTATACTAACATTTATGTTTTGAAAAAAAAAAAAATGGGTAAAGTAAGAAGATAGTGCAGAAATCACTTTACTGAGGCCCACTGGGTGTGGTGTTGGAGCTGAGCATTGAAGTTCACGCGTGCATAGGCTATTCCTGGTGTTGAATGCCAGCTTGGTGCCAGTTTGGGGGTATTAACTCCAACTTTAGCCAGTTTATGGCGTTTAACGCCAGAAAAGGGTCAAAAAGCTTTACGATTTAAACGCAGTTTCCGTTCAAATCTCGGAGAAAAGTATAGACTATTATATTATCGCAAAGCCAAGATGTCTAATTTCAATCGCAATTTGAGAAGGCAATTGGACTTCTAGTACTCCAGAAAATTCATATTGAGCAGACGAGGTGCAGAAATCTAACAGGCATTCTGCAGTCCTTTTTCAGCCTCTTGAATCAAGATTTAATTGCTCAGTCCCTCAATTTCAGAAAAAAAATAAAAACTGAATCACAGAAAAACACACAAACTCATAAAAGATTAAAAAAGCCAAATGTAATTTTATCATGAAAATAATAATTAGTATAATTAAAAACTAACTAAATTTAGTACTAAAAACTACCTAAACAAATGCCAAAAGAGGCCGTATAATTATCCGTCATCAACAACACACAACTTAAATTGTCTTGTCACCAAGCAACTAAAACAAAATTAAGATAAAAAGAGGAGAATATACATAAATCTCACAATATCAATGAAACTTATCCCATTTTATGAGCGGGGCTAGTAGCTTTTTGCTTCTGAACGGTTTTTGGCATCTCACTTTATCCTTGAAATTTCATAAGGACTTGGCATCTATAGAAACTAAGAATTTTAGATAGTGTTATTGATCTCTCTAGTTCAGTATGTTTGATTTCTTGACATAGTACTTTATGTGTCTTGGTCCGTGGACACTAAGCACTTTTTTTTCCATCATTACCACCAGATACAATAAATGCCAAAAAACATAAATGGTGAACCTTTTCAGATTATGACCCAGCTTTTCTAAAGTCCCTAGTTAGAGGTGTCCAGAGTTCTTAATCACACTCCTTTTGGCTTTGGATCACGACTTTAAGCGACTCAGTTCAAAGCTTTTCACTTGGACCTTTCAATGACAACATAGCACATGGTCAGGGACAGCTTGATTTAGCCGTCTTATGGCCAGGATTTTATTCCTTTGGGCCCTCTTATTCATTCATGCTCAAAGCCTTGGCATCCCTTTACCTCTTGCTTTTGTTTAAAGGGGCATTGGGCTTTTTCTACTGCTTTTTTCAATTTTTGATTGCTTTATTTTTTGGCCTATTTTCTGTCATTATTTCTTTTTCACGCTTTTCTTGCTTCAAGAATCCATTCATGATTTTTCAGATTTCACAACATTGTTCTTTGTTCATATCTTCAAGAGCCATATTTTAGCATTCATAAATAATATGCACTCTGTTCAAGAGTTCATTCAAAAATAAAAAGTATTGCACCTACATCAAAAATATATGTCAACTAATTTTCAGATAAAATTTAAATTCATGTACTTCTTTTTCTTTTGAATTAAAAGACATTTTCATTTAAGAAAGGTGATGATTATAGAACATTCAGTAGCTTCAAGGATAGACACTATGACACTATGATCATGTAATAAGACACAAACATAGCAATAATTAAGGCATAAAAATTGAAAATAAACAAGAAAGATAAGAACAAGGGAGTCAAAGAACGGGTCCACCTTAGTGATGGCGGCTAAAGTTTCCTCTTGAGGTCCAATGGAAGTGCCTTTGAGCTCCTTACTGTCGTCTTCCTTTGGCTTTGTTGCTCTCTCCTCATCGCTATGTTGGACCTCTCTGATTTTCATGGAGGAATAATGGAGTGCCTTGGTGTTATGAGCGGGATAATTTATGCGATTTTGGGCATTATTTTTAGGTAAGTTATTAGTATGATTTATTAGTTTTTAGTATATAATTATTGTTTTATGCAAAAATCCATTTCCTGGATTTACTATGGAAGTTTTGTTGTTTTTTACTATGAGTTTTAGGTATTTCTGACTGAAATTGAGGGCCTGAGCAAAAAATCTGATCAGAGGCTGAAAAAAGAACTAGCAGATGCTGTTGGATTATGGACTCTGACACCGAATGGATTTTCAGGAGCTGCAGAATCCCAATTGGCCGCATCATTTGCGTTTGGGAAGTAGACATTTGGCTTTCCAGAAATATAGTACTAGTTCATACATTTTGCCCGAGTTTTATGACGCAAACTGGCGTTTAAATGCAAACTTCCTGCCTATGTCTGGCGTTAAAGCCAGAACTGAGTTCAAGCTGTAGTTAAACGCCTAATGTCACCCAAAACTAGCTTTTAACTCCAAGAAAGAGCCTCTCAACATTAAAGCTTCAATTCTTAGCCCAGCACACACAAGTGGGCCGGAAGTGGATTTCTACACATTTACTTATCTCTTGTAAACCTTAGCTACTATTTTGTATAAATATCTATTTTTTCTCATTGTATTTAGGGTCTTGGGTTATTCAGGTTCCCTCCCTAGGGCCAAAACCAATGAACACCATTATACACTCATGTATTTTCAACGGTGGAGGTTTCTACACACCATTATTAAGATGTGGACTTTGCTGTTCTCGAGTATTATCAAGTATATTGTTCTTTTATTCAATGTTAAAGCTTACTTCTTATTAAAGATATTCATTCGAATAAGAATGATGAAGTGATGATCAAGTGACACTCATCACATTTCTCACTTTATGACCACTGGTCTTCAAGTGTATGCTGACAAACTTCCGTTCTACAAGAAGACAAAGCTTGAATGCATATCTCTTGGATCCTCTGTCAACGATTCACATTGTCTCTCCTGACACAGGCATTGAATGCCGAGATTTAGAATCTTTATGGTATAGGCTAGAATCAATTTGGCAGCATTCCTGAGATTTCAGAAGTCTAAGACCTTGTCTGTGGTATTTCGGAGGTAGGATCTGAAGGGATGCTGTGACGGTAGCTTCAAACTGCGACTGTTGGGGGCAGAGTGATGCACAAATGGATAACTGGATCATTATTCCGATACATATGTAAGAACGATTATATAGCCGTGCTGAAGGTAGCTTGTTGCTGGTATTTTTCATCCGAGACGAGAAATCGACAGTTGATTAGCCGGTAAGAGAACATGAGGACCATTTACTGATAGGAAGGGACGGTAGCAATTGACGACAGTGATCCCAAACATACAGCATGCCATGGAAAGGAAGTATAGGATGATTGAATGAAGCTAGTAGGAAAGCGAGATTCAGAAGGAATAAACGCATTCCATACGCTTATATGAAACTCTCCACAATAGAACTACATAAGTATCCTCTATCTATCTTTTATGTTTATCTATCTTGTTAATTATTCAAAACTTCATAACCATTTGAATTCCGCTGTTGAGATTTTACAAGATACCATAGCTTGCTTCAAGCGATCTTCGTGGGATCGGATCTCTTACTTAACGTTAAGGTACTACTTGGACACCCAGTGCAACTTGCTGGTAGCTACGCGAAGTCCGGGAAAAAGTGTGTGAGATTACGATTTCGTGTTCATATGTTTTTTGGCACGTTGCCGGGCGATTGTTTTGAGTCTTGGCATTGACCGTATCATCTGTATGCTTAGATTAGGCTATTTTTTCTTTTTATGTTTCTTATTCGAATTTTGAGAATGATTCTAGAGTTTCAATGATGCGTTTTATCATTACATGAGTAATTATTCCATTAGATTTGCTGTTGTATGTAATGTTTTCTGGTGAGCTTGGTTAGATGTTAATTGTTTAGCACTGAAGCTTTAGACTAAATTGCATGATTCCTGGATTCTTTATGTAAAAATTTTTGTGTTTCTTTTTTTTTTTTATTTTCAAAATAATTTTCGATAAAAAATATAAAAAATTATAAATAAAGAAAATTCAAAAAATGTTTTTTTTTTTTGCTATTCTTTTTGACTTCTTGCATTAGTTGTCAATTGCCATGTACTCACTAGTTGTGTTCTTCCAAGGATTTTCAAGATGTTCCTTGATGATTTTCTTTGTCTGATCTTTAATTCTCTTGTTTTGTGTCTTTTGTTGTTTCTACTGTGCATTCTCAAATTGTGTTAGTGTCTCTAGTTATGAAAAATTTCTAAGTTTGGTGTTTGCATGTCTTTTTTTTTAAAAAAAAATTCAAAAATATGGTTCTGATGTTCATCGATTAACTTTCAATAGTGTTCTTGCCTGCATTCTTTGTTTTGATCTGCGTTTTTCATGTTTAAATTTCATTTTGTTGTTTTCTCCTCATCTTAAAATTCAAGAAAAAATGTTCAAAATCTAATGTCTTTTTTTTATTTTTCGATATTGTTGAAGATTCAGAATTAACGGAGAGGAATCACGAGAAAGAACTGGGCATTCAAAACGGCCCAGCGAAAGAAGGAATTTTGGTGTTAAAACGCCAGCCAGGGTTACCTGGCTGGGGCGTGTTAACGCCCCAATGGCAGGTAACCAGTAGGGCGTTTAACGCGAGGATAGCAAGGGGGTAATTTTGTTTTCAATCAAATCTTCTTCAATTTTTCAAGTTTTAAAACTAATTTTTCAAAATCAATCTTTTTTCATATACTCTCTTTCAATCAATCTTTTCAAATTCAATTTTTTTCTTTGATATTTTCAAAATCTTGGCTACAATTAATGTTGTGATTCAAAATTTTAAGTTTTTACTTTCTTATTAAGAAAGGTTTCAATATTTGAATTTTAGAATCATATCTTTTTTAATTCATAAAAACAAATAACAATTTTTAAAATCAATCTTTTTTCAACATATTTTTCAATTCATATTTTTAAAAAAATCAATTTTCTTCAATATATTTTTCAATCATAATCTTTTTTGAATTTGATGTAAACAAATCTTTTTTTTTCTAATTTCTTTCTTTTTCAAAATTTTCCAAATTCTTTTTCATAATTTTTTCCTATTTCCTTTCTTTTTCAAACCCTACTTTATCTAATTTTTTATTTAAAAAAACAATTTTTTTTTTTTTTATTTTAAATTCTTTGTTTAATTTTTCGAAAAACTCTCTCTCTTATCTTTTCTATTTAAGGACTAACACTCCTCCTAATAGCAATCGGACTTTTATCTTCTTTCATAAGTTTGAATTCTCTCCTCTCTCTATCCTTTATTCTATTTTTTCCTCCTGGGAATAAGGCTCTCTAATGACTTTGACATAGAGGATTCAATACTTTTTTGTTTCTACTCTTTCATATGAGTAGAAGAAGAGATAAAAGGCCTTCTTGTTTGAAACTGATCTGAACTGAAAGGGACTCGTAAGAGAAGCTAAGAAAGGTAAGCACAACTCTTTGTGGAGAGGACAGTGACAAACTTGTTCGAAAACGAAGAAGACATGGCAGCAGAAAATAACAACAATGAACAATGCAAGGAAGTGCTTGTACTTCTGCAGCCACTTTCCATTTTATGAGGAAAGCATTCTATTCCTGCCATTCGGGCAAACAACTTTGAGCTTAAGCTCAATTACGTTTCTCTGATGCAATAGAATTACAGTTTAATGGACTTCTATTGAAAGATCCTCATCAGTTCTTGGCTAAAATTTTTGCAAATCTCTGACATTGTTAAGACCAATGAGTTTGATCCGAGGTTTACAGATATGCTTTTTCCTTTTATGTTAAGGAGACAGAGTTAGTATAGTGGTTGAACTCACAACCTAGAAATAGCTGAACTCTTGGGAAAAGCTGGTTCAATGCTTCTTAGCTAAATTTTTCCACCTCAAAAGATGAGTAAGCTCAGAGTGAAGTCACAACGTAAAATAGAAGGAAGGTGAATCTCTCTCTGAAGCTTGGGAAAGATACAGCAATTGATCAAAAGTGTCCTTTTGACATGCTTTTAGAAGTGAGCATCATAGGTATCTTCAATATGGGTCTGTTGAGTGTATCCAGATATACATTGGACATTCTGTAGGCGGATTTATTCATCTGAGAAACACTGCGAAGTCCAGGAATCATTGAAATTGGTTACAAATAACCAGTTCATGTACACCTCTTGGAAGAATCATGTGAACAATGGGAATATGAAGAAGGGAGTTTCTTAGATTGATAAATCTGAATGCAAATATTGGCCTAGAACAAAATCATTGATCAGCAAGTCAATATGATTTTCTCAGGAAGTCTGAACTGGATTGCAAGCTGCATCCGGTATGTACATAGAGGCATTCTGAAGAAGAAGCTTATGACCCTGAGAAATCATGCATTGAAAAGTGAATTAATGGGAGACCCTATGGACACCTACAATTTTCAATGGAGGAATCAACCAAATTTCTCATGGGAAGTGATCAACATAGGCTCAACAAGGCGTTCAACAAATAATGGTGGAGAAATAGGTTTGCAATAGCAAAAACATTTCATCTATCTTCTCAATACAGATAGAGAATTCTA
Organism: Arachis monticola; assembly: GCA_003063285.2. NCBI lineage: Eukaryota > Viridiplantae > Streptophyta > Magnoliopsida > Fabales > Fabaceae > Arachis > Arachis monticola. The sequence goes on along the minus strand of QBTX01002720.1, from coordinate 3,113 downwards.
AGCAGAGCTCTCTAGACTTGCAACATAGTCTCTGATTTATCTAAGACAGCTTAGTTTATGACAAGGCACGGTCTCATAAGAATTTTAGAGGCACAAGTGGGTCAGCTGAGTTAAAAAGTCACTGAAACTCCTCCTAGTACTCTTCTCAACGCAATACATAAGAGAATCCAAAGGAGAGAGTGCAAGGGATAACTATGACAACTATGGCCAAACCTGGGAGGTTAAGGAGGACGTGATTCCGGGTGACAAAAACCTCATGGGACGTCCATATGAAAATAAGGAGTTCTCCATCACGGGACAAGGATGTGAGGCTCATATAGAGACCATAGAGATTCCCACTCAACTTCCTATTACCTATTCGTGAGCTCTGAATGAATATTTCCTCCTTTCTAAAAAGGATGAAGACTATTGAAGAGCAAGTCTCAACTATCTAGGAGCAATCATGAAGCTTGAATGCCAAATTATTTTGTAATGGAGACTTGGGAGATAAACCTTCATTGCTCATTAATGAACTAAACGCTTTGCAGCCATATGCACCATGACTTTGTAGAATGCTCTGGTGTAACTAGGGTCGGCAATTAAACCGTTCATTGCAACTCTTTGTAATGGAGAAAACTGGGGAATTTTTAAGGTACAAGCTTCAAGAATTCACTAGAGCATTGGCAGACAATCAAAGACAGGCTTTATGACTTGTAGAGGATGTCTGGTAAGGTTGAAGGCCTTTACATTTCCTGCTGATTTATAATCCTGACACTGGGATTTAGGATGAGGGAAATTCCCATTCCAAATCCTTATTGGCGAGCTTCATAGCCATAGCAAATGCATGTTGATGATGTTGGATAGAGGAGAGCTTGAGTCCTTCAATTTGAATTGAGGACTACACTTGTTCAAACTCAAGGTTTCTCCTTCTTTACACATGGAGAGAAGCATGAAAACGATTCTGCCCAAATACAGAGCAAACAAAGCCCCACATTCAAACTTCTAAGTTTCGGGTGTTGGGAGGCACAGACAAACTCTATTTGTGTGTTTTTGAGATTCGCCAATCTATGTTTGGTGTTTGGAGGCCCAACATTGCTCTGAATACTGTGAAGCTCATGAGAGCTTCACTTGTCAGCTATTGATATTAAAAGGGCTTTTTGGATGCAACCCAATTTGTATGTTATCTCATGTTATTTTCTATTTTTTTAGGTTGATAGACATGTGAAGTCACAAAAAGCAACTGCATAATTAAGGCAAAATAAAAAATACATTAAAAATAGAGCCAGTAAGAGTAGTAAATTAAAAAAAAAGTGGCATTAAACGCCCGTCTGGACACCAATATCTGGGTAGGATTTAACACAGAAAATGACAGGCACAGACTGGCGTTTAATACACATGAACATCTGGAACAAGCTGGCGTTAAATGCCAGAATGGGAAGAAAGGCTGGCGTTTACGCTAGAATTGCACTAGTACGTTGCTATGCCCTAAAGGAGCTAGGGAATGCGAAGTCCTTTACCCCTCGATGCTGTCGGCCACCCATAAGACCTCACAACACTCATCGTCTCTCTCTCCTCCTCAACACTTTTTCAGTGATACTTTAAATTAACCACCTCCAGACAAACACAATCATAAAATAAATTTCAATTCAAAAAACTACATCCTACCTCTAAATTCAACATTTCCCTCCTAAACCCAACCCCCAATACACGAACCTACCCTTACCACCCACAAACTCACTTATATAAACCCCTCTTCCCTTCCCTGTCAATTCCAAACACACAAAATACACCTTTACCCCCTTTGGCCGAATTCCTTACTCCTCTCCCTCCATCTCCTCCCATTTTCTTCCTTCTCTCCCCTTCTTCTTTCTTCTTTTGCCGACGGACGAAGCAAACCGTTTTAGATTGATGTGCGTAAAAGTAATGCTTTTCTCGTTTCTCCCATAATCATATTATGGCACTTAAGGCTTGAGAAACCTCTAGAAAGCAGAAAGGAAAGCAACACAAGCTTTAACCTCCGAGTCATGGGGAGATGGAGAGATTCATCTCCAAAGGCCATCAAGACCACTTTTCTATGAAGTTATGGCTAAGAAAAGGGTGATCCCTGAAGTTCCTTTCATGCTCAAGAAGAATGAGTATCCAGAGATTCGACATGAGATCTGAAGAAAAGGTTGGAATCTCGGACCAAACCCAATTCAACAAGTCGGGATCATAATGGTTCAAGAGCTCTATACAAATGCATGGATCACCAAGAACCATGATCAAGTGTGAACCTGAACCCAAAGAATTGGCTGACAATTGGTTCGGGGAAAATACTGGTAGATTCAGTCCAGAAAATGTATGGTTGGCCGCTTCAACTTGCCAATGATGTAAGAAAATGCACGCCCCCTACACTAGAATGGTCAACTTTGATCAATGTTTGGACCAAGTCCTCATGGACATATTTGTGCGTAGGGAGCTCAATGGAAAGAGAATTCAAGACGGCAGCCGGTTCATTGAGAAGACCGAACGAACCTTAAGCCCGTGCCTAGAGGATGGTGGAGTTCATCCAACGCGCGGTCCATCATTCCTAGTAGAAACCGATCCGAAGTAACTGTGGATCAGGCTATCATGATCTATAGCTTCATGATTGGAGAGGAAGTAGAAGTTCATGACGTCATCTCTCTAGAACTCTACAAAGTGGCTGACAAAACCTCCTATTAGCAGCAGGGTTAGCCTTTCCTCATCACATCTGTCACCTATGCAATTTAGCTAGATTTGTCATAGAAGGAGATACCCTCATTGAAGAGGACAAACCAATCACTAAAAATAGAGCTCACGCGAGCAGAATAAGAGAGCCCACACATGGACCTCAATCAAGAGCATGACGGAAGTCCCTCATCAAGAAAATCTCTGAGATGCTTTAAGGGATGTATTTTCCTCCACACAATTATTGAGCAACTCAACACTTCTTGGTGTGCTCAACCCTTGAGCACCTCTTGGTGTGCTCCACCTTTAGTTGCTCCATATTGGAACTCAAATCTCCCAAAGAAGTGTTGAGTTATGCCTCCTAATAGTTGTGTTGGAGGAAATGCATCCCTTGAGGCATCTCAGGGATTTTCTTGATGAGGGACTATCCTCATGGGTCTTGTTGA
>QBTX01002719.1:0-16000 GCA_003063285.2 Arachis monticola | reverse complement strand
TACCATGAAGGTTCTAATCTTAGAATTAGAAACCCAAGAGACGTATACTCCAGCTGTCATCAAATGACTACGTTGAACATCATGGAGATCGTCGCTTTGTGGTTGTCAGCACGTAGATCTTGGCTAAGCGAGTAACGAAGATTTGGGTGATTGTCACGGGTCACCCCTTCATTATGCTGCATTTACTGAAATTAAAGAACAGAGTATATTCTTGGAGAAGAAGTAGGCGTGAATTTAATAGAAAACATAAGTCTTTGCATTAATCATGCAAGAACACAGAGCTCCCACCTTAATCTATTGTGTGCAGAAACTCTACCGTTTGAAAATACAAAAGGTTAATGAAGGTCCAAGCCCATGGCCGAATGGTCCAGCCCCATTAAAAGGTCCTAAATAGCAAAGACTAATCAAAAGATGGTTAACAATTACAATAGCAAAAGTCCTATTTATAGAAAACTAGTAGCCTAGGTTTAAGAAATAAGAATTAATGCAGCAAATCTTCTTCCGGCCCACCTGGTGTGTGCATGGGCTGAGCGTTGAAGCATTTCCGCTGTAGAGACTTTTCTTGGAGTAAACGCCAGCTTTGTGCCAGTTTGGGCGCTTTTAACTCCAGCTTTCATGCCAGTCTGGCATTTTGACGCCAGAATTCTATGCTTAACCTCTGGAACGCCGGTTTGGGCCATTCAAATCTCGAGCAAAGTAGGACTATTATATATTTGCTGGAAGCCCAGGATGTCTAATTTCCAAAGCAATGGAGAGCGAGCTCCAATTGGGGTTCTGTAGCTCCAGCAAAAATCCATTCGAATATCAGGCGAGGTTCAGAATCCAACAGCATCTGCTTTCCTTTCTCAGCCTCTGAAAATACCTGAAATCAGATTTTTGCTCAGGTCCCTCAATTTCAGCCAGAAAAATACCTTGACAATCACAGAAAAACACACAAACACATAGTAAAGTCCAGAAATGTGATTTTTATTTAAAAACTAATAAAAATATAATAAAAACTAACTAAAACATACTAAAAATATACTAAAAACAATGCCAAAAAGCGTATAAATTATCCGCTCATCAGCACACTTGCTTATTTGCTCCAAACTCCATTTCTTCATGGTTTCTCCACTTTGGCATGCTTTTTCCTCACTTCTTCAATCCATATTAGCCTTGTAAACCTAAAATCACTCAACAAACACATCAAGGCATCAAATAGAATTAAAGTGAATAAAATTTAACAATTAAGGGCCTAAAAAGCATGTTTTCACTTTTGAGCACAATTTATGGAGAATTGACAAAACCAAGCTATTTCATTGAATAGGTGTAGGAAAAGTTGATAAAATCCACTCAATTAGAGCAAATAAATACCATGAAATGTGGATTCATCAATAATAAACACAAGAATGGAAAATAGTGGTTATATGATGTAACTATACTATTAAGCTCAAAAGAGATTAAGCTCAAAATAGTGGATTCATCCTGCACTTGTCCTTCCATTGAATTTTTGGTGATTGGTTGCTCAACTGAGATATACTCATCTACTCCCATTTTTACCCCAGCATCTTTACATAGCAAAGAGATTAAGCTTGGATAAGCTAATTTGGCATCTTTGGAGTTCTTGTTTGCACTTGTGTAAAGCTCACAAGAAATCAGCTGATGAACTTCCACTTCTTTTTCCAATATAATGCAATGAATCATCACTGATCTTTTGATGGTGACTTCAGAGTAGTTACTAGTGGGCAGTATAGAACGCCCAATGAAGTCCAGCCAGCCTCTGGCGACTGGTTTGAGATCTCCTCTCTTGAGTTGGTTTGGGATACCCTTTTTGTTGGTTGTCCATTTGGCTCCAGGGAGGCATATGTCCTCTAGAATTTTGTCCAAGCCCTTATTTGGTCTCATCATTCTCCTATTAAAGGAGTCCGGGTCATCTTACAGTTGAGGTAGCTTGAAGATCTCTCTTATTTTGTCAGGGTGGGTGTGAACAATCTTCCCTCTGACCAGAGTTCGAAAGTCATAGAATGCGGTTCCAGCTATTCTCTGCCTGTCTGTCTACCATAGATTAGAGTAGAATTCCTGAACCATGTTTACTGCATCAGGGCGTGATTGAAGAACATGATTGTCAGGGTTGGGCCATTCGTTTTCCCCACTGACTTTGTAGATGCTGGAAATGGAGGAGAACAAGAGTGCTACTCTCATCTTAGGAAGACCCTTCCTAGCAACTGGACGAGCGCTCATTGATGTCCAAAAGGGGGAGTAACCCTGAGAGTCAAATGAATGAGTGAGTTTAAGTTAAATGCTATCAAAGCCAATGCAGCATCCAGACACTACCAAAGACTGCATGAAAGTTAATCTTATTGAATCTTTGGTAGAAGAGATCACACATGGCTGGGAGTCTCGAATCAAAGCTGGAAGACATCTTTAAAATGTTCAGCCTGATCTGGAGATTCAGGAGGAATTGGAAAGGAGCCTCTAAAACTTCCTCAGGGAGAGGAAAAACCTCCTAAACCTGAGCTCAAACAACTACCACCGTCCCTGAATATGCATTTCTGGGAGAAGGTGAACCCTTTTCGTGATCATAAGGGCTCTGCTTTAAACCCACTGGTAGAGGAAGCACTAATTCAGTGCTAAGGACACACAAGACAGCTTTTGGGTGGACCATAAGTGATCTTAAGGGCATCAGCGCAGCAAGAATGCATGCACAAAATCTATTGGAGGACAATGCTAAGCCAGTGGTTCAACCCAACAGAGGCGGCTAATCCAGCTATGAAGGAAGTGGTGCCAGGAAAGAGGTCACTATGTTACTAGAGGCTGGGATATTTATCCTATTTCTGAAAGCCCCTGGGTGGGCCCTGTCCAAGTTGTTCCAAGAAGTGAGGCATGATAGCGGTTATAATGAAAAAAAATGAACTGGTTCCTACAAGAACAGTTACAGGGTGGGCATGTGTATTGACCTTATACAGGGAAGCTCAATAAGCACACAAGAAAGGATCACTTTACTTTACCATTCATAAACGAAGATGCTAGAGAGACTAGCTAGGCATGGAATAATTACTGCTTTTTTGGATGGCTACTCAAGCTACAACCAAATTGCAAGTAGAATCCTCAGGAACTAAGAAAAACAACATTATACATGTCCTCCTGGAGTGTTTGCCTACAGAAGGGTGCCTTTTCGTCTGTGCAATGCACCTGCAACCGTTCAAAGGTGCATGCTCTCGATTTTCTCTGTATGGGTAGAGGAAAATTGTCTGAAAGTGGCTTCATGAAATGACTTTTCAGTATTTTGAGACTTATTCAGCTCCTGCCTTGACCATTTAGCACTTATTCTAAAAGAGATGCCAAGAGACCAAACCTAGTTTTAAACTGGGAAAAAATGTCACTTTATGGTGACTAAAGGAATTGTCCTTGGGCAATAAAATTTCAAACAAGGGAATAGAGGTGGATGAAGCTAAAGTGGAAGTAATTGCAAAATTACCACCATCTGGGCCAATGTTAAGGGCAATCAGGTAAGCTTTCGGGCATGCAGGATTGCTATAGAGGTTTAAAAGGATTTTTCAAAATTGCAAAACCTCTGAGTAATTTGCTGGCTGTTGACATGCCATTTGTGTTTGACATAGAGTGTCTGTAGGCGTTTAAAACCCTGAAAGCTAAGCCGGTCACAGCACCAGGTTATTTATTCTGGCACCCAGACTGGGCATTTAACCATTCGAACTAATGTGTGGTGCCAGTGACCATACCATTGGTGCAATACTGGACAGAGGCTTAAACAAGTTCTGCATGTATCTTATTATGCAAGCCCGCATTTTAAATGATGCCCCAGAAGAATTACACAACCGCAGAAAAAGAATTGCTTGCATGTTTACGGCCATTGACATTTTAGCATCATACTTAGTAGGATCCAAATTAATTGTGTACACTGACCAAACTATTCTTAAATATCTACTCACAAAGTAGGGATTCAAAACCCAGGCTCATAAGATGGTGTTTTGCTTCGGCAAGAGTTTGATATAGAAAAAATGAAGAGACAGAAAAGAGACAAAACTGGAAGTGGCTGGAATCATGCGTCTCCGGATAAGAGTACTCAGTAGAAGTGGGCGGTTTCCCCCCTCTAAATGAGATCTCTGAACCCCTTCCGGATGAGCAAGTTATTTCCATTCAGGGAAACACCATGGTTTTGCAGATATTGCAAACAATAAAGCTGCAAGATTCATACCCAAGGAGTACAGGGCAGGCAACAAACAAAAATAACTTAGATGAGATCAGGAGCGTACTACTTGTGGGAATGAGACCATATCTCTTCAAGAGATGTGTGCAGATGGAATAATTTGTAGGTGTGTGCCCAAGGAAGAGGCACATAAGATCTTATGGAATTGCCACGGGTCGCAATTATGGAGGCAAGATTGGGGTGGGGTGAAGGATCGAACACCAACAAGGTCCTCCAGTATGTGGCTTCTACATGGCCTACCTTCTCTTATAGTGAGATTCGGCGGAGTTTGCGTACGTACTGGGTGACAGTTTGCCGGGAGAGAGGTTTGGGTAAGTGCTGGCCTCATCGGTTTACGCCATGCCTCTAACAAAGGAATTTTAGAGATTGAGTTGTTTGATGTATGGTATTGACTTCAGTGGGCCTGTTTTCGCACATCATGACTCAACACTTTATTTTCTTGGTGGCAGGGTTTGACTATGTATCCAAGTGGGTAAAGGCTATTGCAACACCCACTAAAGATACTAAGACATTGCTGAAATTCCTCCAGAAACGCATCTTCAGCAGGTTTGGAGTCCCTAGAGCACTAATCAGTGATGGGCGGCAACCATTTCTGCAATAAACGGCTTTACTTTGCTATGGTCCGGTATGGAGTTAGTCACAAGGTGGCAATTCCATACCATCCACAGACTTATGGGCAAGCTGAAGTCTAACAGAGAACTAAGAAAGATCCTGGAACGGACTGTAATAGCCCGTAGAAAGGATTGGGCGAAAAGCTTGGATGATGCTCCGGTGAGCTTAACAAAAACAAGCATTTCTAGACTCCTATAGGGACCTTTCCATACAAGCTTGTGTATGGTAAGGCCTGTCATCGGCCCGTGGAACTGGAACAAAAAGCCTACTGGGCAACCAAGTTCCTTAAAATTGTGATGCAAAATAGCTTGTGAGAAAAGATTGCTCCACCTAAATGAGCTAGAGGAATTAGGACTCAATGCTTTCGAAAAATGCCGAAGCTTGTATCAAAGAGAAGCAAAAAGGTGGCATGTGATAGAAAGCTGTCATCTAGAGTCTTTGAACCAGGCCAAAAGGTGTGCTATTAATTTAACTCTAGGCTCGGGCTATTCCTCGGGAAACTGAAATCCAGGTGGAAGGGACCATATAAGATTACAAGTTATGTCACCATATGGTTATTTGGAGCTTCAAGACATTGGTTCTAATAAGAAGTTCATTGGTATAATGGGATAGAGAATCAAGCATTATCGTTGAAGGCAATGATGAGCAAGAGTGCTCAAGGGTGAAGCTAGATTAAAAGCACAACAAGGTCCAGCTAAAGACAATAAGAAAGCAGAAATTCAAAAAAAAAAAAAAAAAAAAAAAAAAAACATATATTATTTATTTACAATAATAATTATTAACGAGTTTAATATAAATATCTTCAAGGTAAAGTGAATCAAGGTTCCGATAAAGTTCACAGGGTTACAGAAGGATTCAGAGTACAAAACAAGGAAAAGGAGCTCACTGGCAGAAAAACGCCAGTAAAGGTAAATTGGGCGTTAAACGCAAGAAAAAGCGATCTACCTGGGTGTTAACGCCAAGTAATGATAACACTTTCTGGAAGCATTAAACGCCAGAAGTGGGTGACCTTTCTGGGCGTTTAACGTCAATACTTCCAGCATGGCCTGGGGCGTTCAGTAAAACCCGCAGTGACACACAGATTTCTGGCGTTTGAACGCGCCAGCCAGGAGCAACAGCTGGGCGTTAAACAGCCAAAAGAGGCTACAGATGGGCGTGAAACGCCCAAAATAAGCAGCAGGGTGGTTTTGGGCGTTTAACGCTAGGATTGTGGAGGGGAGAAAGTTTTTGTTCCCACTTAATGTTTGTTTCAAAATTTTTCATATTTCCGATCCATATTGTTCTGGCATAAACATGTGTTCCGCATACTTTCATTTTCAAACTCTTTCCAAAAATGATTAAAAATATCTTAATCCTAAATGATTAAATTCTTTTCAATTCTCTCAACCTCTTCTCAAATCTTTTAAAAACAAATTTTTTTTGTTTTTGCTTTTTCAACTTTTTTGTTCCACCAACTCATCAAAATTATCTTTGTTAAATTCGTTCACAATTTTTAAAAAAACAAATCTATCTTTTTCAAAAAAAAAAAAAAAAATATCAATTTTAAATTTATCATGCTTTCCATAATCGAGTAGCTTTATTGTTTTCCAAATTCACGATTTTCTATCATATATTTTTCAAAATTTTTTTTTTGAAAACCCACCCCTTCCCCTTAAATCCTCGTTCGGCCTCCTTCTCCTCCACAGATTCAATTGGCTCCCTATAGTCCTTCTCTTTTCCTTTTCTTTGTGCTTGAGGGCAAGCAAGGACCTCTAAAGTTGGTTGTGTGTTAGTCCGGTTTGATTACTAAGCCAAGTATCCGTGGGCCCAGGATTCGTGGCTCCAAGAAGAATAAGACCAGCTCGAAGAGCAAGAAAGAGATATGTCCAAAGACCACTTTGAAGTCAGAAGTTCTTAACGCAGAGAGACGATTCAGACGAATTACTAGCGAAAGGTGAGAGTCAAGCAGATGAGTCCGGAAGTTATGAGATATCGTATCTAAGGAGACGAAGTATCTGGACGAAGAGGCAAACGTGCGCAGAACAAGCGTGAATGGTCTGACGTAATCTAAGCGAGAAGGTGTGTGGAAGAAATTCTTATTCGTTCTAGTTGTATTATGTCTACTTCGTGAATGCGTATGGTAGACAGAGCAGGGCAGAAGATAGCAAGCGATCTAATGACTCGAATTATCTTCTGGTCATTAGTGAGATTGCATCTCTATCTCTTCTATTCTTCGTTACGTTTTTATATTAGTTTATTGTATGTATCTTTCTAGCTACCTTTTTGTCAACTGTAAGATGGACCCCGGATTCTCTTCTTTTATATAGTCTTGAGAATTTGATGTACCAAGATAAGGGTCTTGGACAACAATTTCTAGAGGACATATGCCTCCCTGGAAGCCAAATGGGTTACAACCCACAAAAATAGGTTAGTATCCACAAAACCAACTCAAGAAGAGGTAGATTTTTTAAACCAGTCTGCCACAGGGCTGGCTGGACTTCATTGGGCGTCCTATACTTGTCTTTTCTACTATGTATATTCTATCTTGTTAGTTCTCTTATTCTTATTTTAATGTTATCCTATTGTGTATTGTATTTTCTTATTGCTTTTTTTAATTTTTATATAAATTTATTGCAAAACTATCCTTGTATTCTTATTGTTTCTTGTTCTGTTGTTTACTTCTATTATTTTTCATATTATATATTTATTTCTTTTTTTTTTTTTTTTTTTTTTTTTTTTTTTTTTTTATTTTATCTTTATATTCTCTTTTGCTATTTATTATATTTGTATTTGTTCTTGTGTTGTATTATATTGAATTGTGTGTTATTGTTATGTATGTTATTATTGTATTTATTTCTATTAAATAATAAAAAATTTCTTATATTCTTATCTTTTTATATTTATTTATATTCTATTGTTGTATTTTTTTGTTTTATCTATTATTTGTCTATGTGTTATATATCTTCTATCTATTTGGAGCTTATCATTCTTGAGCTTTATATAGTATGTTACATCATATGAACCAACTATTTATCTTCTTGTGTTTATTATTGATGAATCCACATTTCATGGTATGTTATTTGCTCTAATTGAGTGGATTTTTATCAACTTTTTCCTACACCTATTCAATGAAATAGCTTGGTGTTCAATTCTCCATAAATTGTGCGTCATAATGTGAAAACCATGCTTTTTTAGGCTCTAATTGTTAATATTTCACTTTAATTCTTATTGAGATCCTTGATGTGTTTGTTGAGTGATAGTTACTAAGGCTAATATGGATTGAAGAATGAGGTAAATAAGCAGCTATAGTATGAGAATCTATGAAGAAGGTTGAGATAGATTCCATACGTTGAACCCATTAGTTGAGAATACAATGTATTTTTATATTTTGTTGTTGTGTAATTTTTTTGAGTATTTTTATTTTTTTATTGTTATAAATAATCATACATTTCTGGTATATCTATGTGTTGTGTGTTTTTTCTGTGATTTCAGGTATTTTCTGGCTGAAATTGAGGGACCTGTAGCAAAATATGATTAGTTAGGCTGAAAAAGGATCTGTATGGTTTATCCTGCCTATGTCGTAAGTGGATCTGGAGTACATGATATTTCTTATAGGCTCCCGCTCTCATATTGCTTTGGAATTAGATCCTCGTTGTCTCCAGTATAATAATATTGTCAACTCTTGCTCGAGATTTGATGCCCAACGGGCTGTCCAAGTTAGCATAGAAATTCTGGCGTCAAATTGCCAGAACTTGGATGAAAGCTGGAGTTAAACCGCCCAAACTGGCACAAAGCTGGCGTTTAACTCAAGAAAAGTCTCTCAATGCGAAAGCTTCAAGCTCACAAGCACACACCAGTGGGCCGGAAGAAGATTTCTGCATTAATTACTTATTCTTAAACCTAGGCTACTAGTTCTCTATAATAGGACCTTTTGCTATTGTATTGTTAATCCATCTTTGGATTAGTCTTATGCTATCTTAGACCTTTATGGGGCTGGCCATTCGGCTATGCTTGAGCCTTCATTACCTTTGTGTATTTTCAACGGCTGGAGTTTCTAGCACACCATAGTTAATTAGGTGGGAGCTCTCTGTTCTCATGAATTAATGCAAAGTACTATTGTTTTCTATTCAATTCACGCCTACTTCTTCTCCAAGATATACTCTTGTTCTTAAATCAGTTAAATCAGAATGAAGGGGTGACCCGTGACAATCACCCAATCTTCGTTACTCGCTTAGCCAAGTTCGCGTGCCTGACAACCACAAAGGATCGTACATGATGTTCAACGTAGTCATTGGATGTACAGCTGGAGTATACGCTCTTGGGTTTTAATTAAGATTAGAACCCATCGTGGTATAGGCTAGAATCAATTGGCGGCCTTCCTGAGATCCGGAAAGTCATAAACCCTTGTCTGTGGAATCTCTGAGGTAAGATCTGGGAGGGATGAATGTGACCAAGCTTCAAACTCATCGATGTTGGGCTAGTGACAGACGCAAGAAGGATCAATGGATCCCTATTCCACATTGGACCAAAGAACCGATAGATATTAGCAGTGCAGGTGATAGTGCACCTGGGACCATTTCACTGAGAGGGACGGGAAGTAGCCATTGACAACGGTGGATCGCCAACACACAGCTTGCCATGGAAGGGAGTATGAATTGATTGGAAGAAGACAATATGAAAGCAGAAGGTTTAGGAGGGAACAGAAGCATCTCATACGCTATCTGAAATTCCACCTATGGAATTACATAAGTATCTCTATCATTGTTATGTTTTATTCATCTTTGAACGTATCTTAAGAAACTCTACTATAACCATTTGAATCCGCCTGACTGAGATTTACAAGATGACCCATAGCTTGCTTCAAGCCGACATCTCGTGGAGGATCGGACCTTACTCAGTAAGGTTTAGTTACTTAGACGACCCAGTGCACTTGCTAAGTATTAGTGTGCGGAATGGACATAGAGTTGAAGGCATTACAATGGTTGCGTTACCAAGGTTGGTGGCCGGTCGTTGAAGATCAAGCAATTTCGTGCACCAGTTTTTGGCGTGTATTGCCGAGGGATTGGTTCGATTTTGGACAACTGACGGTTCATCTTGTTGCTGGCATTATTAAGTAATTTTTATTTTATGTTTGAAACTGTGTTTGTTTTATTCTTTTGATTTTCGAAGAAACAAATATAAAAATATTATTTTCGTTTTGTTCTTCTAATAATGCTGTTGAGTACAATAAATTCTAGAGTTTCATGAGATTTGTTGAAGTCTGGCTGGTTGTGAAGCCATGTCTAATCTTTTGGACCGAGGCTGTTGCAACTTATCTCACAACTAGGGCTTGTTGATGTTCTATCAAAAATCTGCTGTTGACTGTAATGGATTTGCTAGTCTTGGCCTGGCCCATTGCGATGAGTATAGTGTTTCTGGACCAAAGCTTTTTCACTAAAGCTGTGGCTGGGCTATGAAGCATGCTAGATTTTCCTGACCAAGTTTCTCTTAGAACGTAGCATGTTCATTCTCCTCAATTACTCAGAAGAATGACAAGCTCTCGGTATTGACTCGAATAATTTCCACAAAATTATTTTTTTTTTTTTTAATTAAATCTTAAAATAAAAATATTCTATGATTTTTTCTTTTTTGAGTCTTGTCTATTTTTTAGGTGTCAATGCATTCCTCTAATGTTATCGAAATTACATGCATTATGTTCTCATTGATCTTCAAGTTGTGTCTTTTTTTTTTTATTTTATTGCTTGTCTTTATTCTTCTTTTTTGTGTGTTTTGTTGTTTCTTTCATATGATTTTCAATTTTATTAGAGTCTTTAAATATGCCGAAAATTTCTAGTTTGGTGTCTTGCATGCATGGTTGTGCTTATGTTCTAGTTTTCTATCGATTGTTGTTCATTTTGATTGTTTCTCATCCTAAAAACTCAAAATTTTTTTTTCAAAATGTATTTTTAAGTTAATATTTTTTTTTTATATGTACAATTGGAAGATTCAGAACTGCAGCAGAGGAATTACACCAGAAAAAAAATTGGGCGTCAAACGCCCAGTGAAAAAGGAAAACTGGCGTTACCTGGCTGCTTAAAAACTAGGAATGCTTCAGCTGGCGTTAAACGCCCATAAGAGTAGCATTTTTGAGCGTTAAACGCCAGAATGGGATGCCATCTCGGGCGTTATAACGCCAAGAGCAATAGAGAAATTGTAAATAAAATTTTGAAAATATTCTGTTTTTAAATAATCTTTTTTTTTTTTTTTTTTTTAATCTTTTTCAAAATATTCTTATATTTTTTATCAAATTTGATTCAATATATCTTTTATCAATTTAATTAGAATAAGCGTTTTCGAATTGTTTTACTTCTATGACTATTTCAATCCTTCCATCATAAATTTATTAAAATTTTAAGTGTTACTTGCTCTATTAAGAATAGGATCAAATTTTAACATTCTAGAATCATATCTTCAATCTTGGTTGCAAATAATAAAAACTTTAATTTTTAAACTTCGTTTTTTTTTTCATTTGAATCTCAAGTCATATCTCTCAATTCATATCTTCGTCAATACATCTTTTTCAAAGGATAATTTTCTCAATCATATCTTTTTTGATTTCTAATTTCAAAAATCTTTTTCACAAAATCAACAAAAATTTTTTTTTAAATTTTAGTTTTTTGAAAATCATCAATCAATTTTAACAAAATTTCTTTAATTATTTTATTTTTTTTTTGAAACTTTATAATTTTCGAACAAATTCTTTCACTCCGCTCCCACCTCTTTCTATTTAAGGACTAACACTCCCTCCTCAATGTGTAATTCGAACTCTATCCCTCTGAATAAGTTCCGAATTCTCCTCTTCTACCCTCCCTCCTTCTATTTCTTCTTCTCCTCTGAATCTCAAGGAATCTCTATACTGTAAAAACGTAGAGATTCCCATACTTTTCTTCTCCTCTCTGCTTTCATAATGAGCAGAGTAGAGGACAAAGATGATTCTTGTGAGGCTGGATCCTTAACCTGAAAGGACCTTGAAGAGGAAAGCTAAGAAAGCTAAAGTACAACTCTCTATAGAGGACCTAATCAGAGCTTTTTCAAACAAGAAAGAAGCCATGGCAACTGAAAAAGCAAGCAACAATGCCACACAAATGAAGGACGGTGCTTTGGCCTGACTTTGCTGCACCTACTCCCAACTTCTATGTGAAGCATCTCTAACCCTGCGCATTGGAGCACATAACCCACTTTGAGCTAAAGCCTCAGATTAGTCTCCTCTTAATGCAACCAGAATTTCAAATTTCATGGACTTCATTGGAGGTCATCATCAGTTCTTAGCTCTGAATTCTTGCAAATCTGTGCACCAACTGTCAAGACCAATGGGATTGATCCCGAGGTTCTAAAAGTTATGCTTTTTCCCTTTGCGCTGTAGAGAGACAGAGGCTAGAACATGTGTATGAATTCAAACCTAAAAAAAGCCTGAACTCTTGGGAAAAAGTAGGTCCAATGCCTTCTTGAGCAAAGTTCTTCCACCTCAAAAAATTGAGTAGCTTGAGTGGAGTCCCAAACCTTCAGAAAGAACGGAAGGCGAATCCTCTATGAAGCTTAGGAAAGATACAAGCAAATTATCAGTGAATGTGTTCCTTCTGACATGCTTCAAGAATAGAGCATCATAGGTATTTCTAGATGGTTGTCTGAACTGTCCCAAAATGTCATTGGACAGTTCTGTAGGAGGATCTCTTCATCTAAAGGAAGACGCGCCTACAGAAGCTCAAAGAACTCATTGAATGGTGTGCAAATAACCAATTCATTGTACAATGCTTCTAAAGGAATTCCTATAGAAATATAGGACAAATCGGAAAAGAGAAGGAGTTCTGAGATTGATACCGCTAATACCATATTGGCTCAGAATACAATATTGACTCGCAAGTCAAGTATGCATTTCTCAGAGTTCTGTGGAAAACACAAGCAGCAAAGGCAGTAACAAAGAAGCTTCATCTGAAGAAGCAAACTTATGATCCTGAGAACCCATGATGAACGGATAATTTATGACGCTTTTTTGGCATTTTTTTAGTATATGTTTTTAGTGAATCATTACTTTTAGTTTTGTTTTTTTTTTTTTATTTAGTTTTTAGTAAATTCAATTTTCTGGACTGTACTATTGTGTGTGGTTTTCTGTGAATTTCAGCGTTTTTTCTGGCCTGAAATTGAGGGACTTGAGCAAAAATCAATTTCAGAGGTTGAAGAAGGACTGCTGGATGCTGAGTTGGATTCTGACCCCCTGTCCTACAAAGTGGACTTTTCTAGAGCTACAGGAACTCAAAGGTGGTATTTTCTGGAGCTACAGAACGATTTTACGACGACGTAAAAGGGCGCATTGAACGCCAAATCATGCTGGCTGGTCTGGAGTTACATCGCCAGAACAAGTCACAAACCAGAGTTGAACGCCAGAAAGATGACGTGTACATACTGGCGTTCAACGTCCAAGAAAGAGCACTCTGCACTTGTAAACTTCAAGCTCAGCCCAAGCTCACACCAAGTGCGTCCCCGCGAAGTGGAATTTATGCATCAATTTACTTGACTTCTGTAAACAACCCTAGTAACTAGTTTAGTATAAATAGGAGCTTCTTAGCTATTGTATTAGACATCCTGGATTGTATTTTTGCATCCCTGTGATCTCATTTTGGGAGCCTGGCCATGTCGGCCATGCCTGGACCTTTCACTTATGATTTTTTCACGGTAGAGTTCTACACTCCATAGATTAAGTCGGTGGAGCTCTGCTGTCCTCAAAGATTAATGCAAAAGTGACTACGTACTTTTCTCTATTCATTCACTACTGTTCCGCTTGTCTAAGATAGTTCATCAGCAACTCAACCTGAATGTGATTGAACCCACCCTGCAACATCATCATGCATTCACTATTGAACGCGGTGCCTGACAACCACTATCCGTTCTACCTTAGATTGACATGAGTCTCTTGGATCTCTTAATCAGGAATCTTCTGGTGTAAGGTAGATTTGATGGCGGCATTATGAAGTCCGGCAAGTCTAAACCTTGTCTGTGGTTATTTCCGAGAAGGACTCTGGATTGAATGACTTGACGAGCTCAAAACATCGCGAGTGTTGTGGCGTAGTGACAGACGCAAAAGGAGGGTTTGGTGAATCCTATTCCAGTATGATGAGAACCTCAGATGATTAACCGTGCTGTGACATAGCATTTGGAACATTTTCACAAGAGGATGGGTAGTAGCCAGTTGACACCGGTGATGCCCTTACATAAAACCAGCCATAGAAATGAGTAAGGACTGGGACTTGGGAGTGAAGACAGCAGGAAAAGGCAGAGGTTTAGAGGAACAAAGCGAAATCTCGCTGCGCATTGTATCTGAAGAGTTCTGCCACCACAGACTTACACTAATGTAGGGTGTTTCGTATTCGCTATTTTCTGTTCTAATGTAGTATTTATCTTTCGAAAACTCCATAATCAATTATGATCCGCCTGACTGAGAGTTTACAAGATGATCATGGCTTGCTTCATACCGACAATCTCCGTGGGATCGACCTTACTCACGTAAGGTTATACTTGGACGACCCGCTGCACTTGCTGGTTAGGTGTATCGAAGTTGTGACAAATGATGAATTGAAGATTAAGAGCACCAAGTTTGGGGAGGAGCCACTACCAGAGATCACATTTCGTGCACCAAGGTTTTTGGCGCCGTGCCGGGGATTGTTCGAGGTTGAGACAAACTGACGGTTTCATCTTGTTGCTCAAAAAAATTACAAAAAAAATTTTTCATTTTGTTTTCTTTTTCAAAAAATTTTTTCAAAAAAATCCTTTTCAAAAAATTTTTTTTTTTTTTGTTTTGAAAATTTTAAAAATTGAAAGTTTCAAAATCATAGTTTTTTTTTTCAGGAATTTTTTTTTTTTTTGTGAAATTGGAATTTAGAGTTTCAATGCAGCCAGTGGGTTGAAGCATGCTGGCTATAAAACCATGTCTAAATTCTTTGGACTGAAGTTTTGGCTTAAACTTGAATGAATTACTCCCATATTCCCCATCCTAAAGTGGGCTGGCTATTAAGCCATACCTAACCCTTTGATTGGGAGCTTTAGAATAAAAGGCATAAGATTCCTGGAATTCATATTAAAAACTTTTTTTTTTTTTTTTTTTTTTTTCCTTTTTCCCAAAATGATTTCGAAAAAAAATAAAGAAAATACAAAAAAAAATTCATTAAAATCATAAAATGAAAACAGAATAATTTGTGTTTTCTTTTGAGTCTTGAGTCAAGTTAAAATTGTGGTGTCAATTGCAGATATCGATGCGTTTGCATTTTTTCGGAAAATGTCTATGCATTAGTAGTGTTCTCATGTCTTCCAGTTTGTGTCTTCGGTAAAATGGTCTGTCTTGTTTCAAATACGGCATCATCAATATGAGCAAAGGAGATCTTGGATGTTGTTCTTGGTTTTGTGTCATCTTGTTCTTGTTTTTCATATGCATTCTTGCATCCATAGAGTCCCTAAACATGAAGATTCAAAAGTGTTGGTGTCTTGCATGTTTTCTTTGCATATAAACTTTTCAAACGATATTGCTTGTTTTGGTGGTTCATTTTGACATTCAAAGTATTCTTGGTGTTCAATTCTTGACATTCATAGCAATTCTTGCATGCGAGTTCATTGTTGTTGATCTATAAAATTCCATGCATTGAGCAATTTTTAGTGTTTTCTCTCGTATCTCATGCTAATAAAAAGATTCAAAAATCAAAAAAATATTATTTATTAGAATATACTATCATGAATCATTTGAGACCGTTGATTGAGTTGACTTTTGTCAAAAAGATTTTTAAAATCTAGTTTGTTTTTATGAGTCAAATCAACAAGTCTTTTCCAATTTAAAAATCCTATCTTTTTCAAAACTCTTTTTTTTTTTATATTTAAATAAATGTGCATTTTTCTTAGTTATTGTTTTCTAAGAATTTTAAAAAATATTTTCAAAAATATTTTTTCTTATATTTTTTTTTTTCAGTTACTTTTTTTTACCCCTCTTAATCAAGTTAATGTTTTGATTCGAAAAATTTCAAGTTTGTTATCATTGGCTTGTTAAGACGACTTCAAAATGTTGAGTTGCTAGAATCATATCGTTGTGATTTGTCTCTGTGAATTTTGCAAGTCTATTAAATTTAAAATACTAAAAAAAAAAAAAAATCTTTTTTCAAAACTAATTCCAATAATATCTTTCAA
>QBTX01002717.1:0-16004 GCA_003063285.2 Arachis monticola | reverse complement strand
TGTTCTCGGATCTTGTAACCAGGTACCGGAAAGGGCGGGAGCGTGACACCTAGAGAGGGGTGTGACACTACACTTCAATCTGCCAGCACGGAAACGTGACTCGGGGAACGTGGAACTCCCTTGGCTCAACTATCTAAGCTGCCGGATCTAAAAACGTGGTGGGGGGCTGTCGCTAGAGTAAAGGTCGGTAGTTACCCAAGCGTCTGCTTTATCCAATTCACCTCGTTTCAGCTGGGCTCGAAAGTACCACTATGCACCATACAGAGGTGAGAGAAGCCGCTTAAATGCGTCTGGTCCTACCTTGTCCCACGCGATAAAGCCTGGTGGCGGTGTATCAGTAGAGCAAAGCGAGCTCAGCAGCGCGTATATCTCCAGACCCGTGAGTACTCGTATCTACATACAAGTCGGTTGTTGGCCCTTAAAAAGGGGGTGTTGATTCCATCACAATAGAATGTACTCCACTCTGAGGCCTCCATTCCATCCCTTTGCATTAGGAGGTGCACCACTGCGAACCATAACCTGTGACAGTTGCACGCTTCATCCCATGATATGTTACCCCTGCTAGCGTACACACTCTCCTTATTTCCCACGTTTGTACAACTACCCTCCTAAAAGTTGGAGCTAGAACCCAGTAACAACTATTAAGGCACGCTCACTCGCCGACACACCGACCCGTGACGGTTGAGGACATTCCGGAGGTTTATCCCTGACCCCATCTCCAAGGAACAGTCAGGAAGCGTGAGCCTGCTCAGCACTCTACTACGATCCCCGCGCGGGGGATACGGCAGTAGCCCGAAAAACAGAGAGGAAGCTAATCACTAAAGCAGACTGGGGAAAACTAATAACAAACATAAGAGCTCCATGAATTCAATAAATCAAGCAAAGAAGTAAAAAATACTTCATCACAACCTGCAAAACTGACCGTGTGCGAAATATCAAAGGCGGAGCCTGCATACTCGTTACTTCAGCCTAGCGAGTTCCCCGCCCACATCGCCGCCCACCATTTTTTTGAAAAAGTAAAACCATATCAGCCGGCGCAAAGTTCTTAGATTGATTGGTTTCCGAGGGTGATTACAGGAAAACTCATCCTCCCTCCCCGTGAAGTATAATATAGGTACCTAAACCAAAAGGCAAATCTCAATCAGCCCTTAATGCCTGACTCACACAAAACGAGCTGTATTTAGTCACGTCCTCATGGCCCCATCAAAATAGGCCTCCCAGGAACCCCAGAATACCCGCCTTCACTTACAGTGTTGTACTGATCCAGACGCCAGGTAGGCCACCGTCCTGACTCACACAGTACAACGCCGCACCAGAGACCCGTCAGCTGTCTACGTTTATATGGTTAGTAAGCAAACACACTTGTGCCTCTAACTGAGCCCGTATGCTCCAAAAGCGCCTCCTGTCAGGGCCTCCCAAGCACTGCACTCGACCATCTGCTCCAGTTCTGTTCTCTCTAGGAAAGAACCAGCCTCCTTTTGTCTTGGATCTTGCTCCTCACACGCTTAGGCAAGTGCGACCGAACCGAAACATGTCCGGTACTCTGTCTTTTATTACTCTTTGGCGCTATATAAACACGGAGATATGTAACTCCGTGTCGGTCTTAGAAGGTTGGAGATACACAGTAGTTCTGCGATTTACATACGGATGGACAAGGTTAGAAAGTAAACCTTCACGATAGAATTCGAAGAATTAAATCCATAAACACGTCTCTGTAAAGAAGGCACTACCAGTATTTGTGTCTCCCACCACACCCACCCACATTCCGGTGCCGAGTCTAAAGTGCAATCACACAAGCTTCCTGAGGTATCCGCGTCACCCTACATATCCTCACCGCACTACCAACATAATGAAAGTTCAATCTAAATTCCACTTAGTGCAATACTTTACTAAAGAAAGAGGAATAGTCCTAAGGGACCTAGATTAGCTTTCGACCCTCCGCTCTCTCGAATCCCTTATTTATTTTCCCCTAAGAAAAAGTTCAGTACCGTTTGCACAATTTTATATAGCATCGAGGTTTCCCACCCGGGATTATTGAGCAGAGTTCCATAGAGCTCTTTCACCATATAGCCAAGATACCTACGGAGTGTCATCTCCTTCATTGTCATGCTTACTTGCGTGTGATGTATAATGTTTCATACTACTCTGTTGAGCATCCTGCCGCTTTTCATGATTGTTGAATCAAGCACTCCTCAGGCTCAATGATGAGGACTACGGGAAAAGAACCGGTGCCTATACCCTCTAAGTGAGAAAATTGTTTGGAATAAAAATGTCCTTAGATGGAAGCATTACCTCCAGCTAGCACTTGCTTTTCTTTCCTCTCTGATGTAGGCCGGCAGAGCATCCATAGAAAAAATGGCGAAGCATCGTAAAACCGGAGCGCAAAGCAATACAAGATAAAAATCAATAGGAGTAAATGCAAATAAGCCTGATTAACACAAGAAAACTCAAAGCCCCGGTCCACAAAGAGAACATATTTAGAAATGACGGTAAATATCGAGATCATAACAATGTTAACAATAGATGGTCAATTTCAAGCAAGGAAAACTTGCCTTAGTCAGTTTAAAAAATTTCGAACATGGAACGAGAGTTTACAATCCAACAATGTATCCAAGAATTCAAAGGTGGTAATAATAGTCAGTAAAGAGGTCATATGTCATTATAGCCCACATGCGTCTAGTAAATGTCAGAGGAAACATGAAAAAAAATCAGAAAAAAGAGGATTTTGAAAAGAATACAAAAAACTGAAATTTTAAAAAAAAAAAAAAAAAAAAAATTAAAATTAGTGAAGAGTCAACATAGTACAGTGGCATCAAAGAAAAATAGTCCATGTAACAAGGATTCACAACTTATGACTAAAAATAACTCAATCCGACTCACTCCAACCGAGGAAAAACAGGGTTGTATGTGATTTCCCAAAGGAGATATAAAGAAAGCCAAGAATTAGGCTACATCCAAACTATCACCAAATCTCCAGTCTTAAAACCAGAAACACAAACGGAGGATAAGAAAGTCTGCAATAGCATTCATGAAATGGCTTGGTTAAGGCAGAGGACAACAGAGTTTAGGAGTTGCCCAAACCAAAAACGATAATAGAAAACACATTCACAAAAAATGTTGGCACCGGCAGCATTGCCGGCCTAAAAATGGATCGAAGCACTGTCCCGGAAAAGTAGAACAGCAGCATCAAACGGCCGTTCATATGAATAAAATTGAGCTTGCCAATTTACAATCATAAAAACTATTAAACATGAAAAACAGCAATAAAGAGCAAGCATTGAATTAAGGAAATGATTACAGCATTAGCTCTTCTATACCAAAAGGCAAGACGCCAAGGGTCCAATGGGCTGTTGCCAGCCATCAAAATAGTGGTGACTGAACGAATTGATAAAGACCCACCTCAACTATAGACAAACAAGATAAACCGATAAAAATAGTGGTTTATCACACCTCCCACACTTAAACAGATTTAGCATGTCCCAGATGCTTAGCTTTCAGCAAGGACGCAATCAAAACAAATGAGTAGCGGTAAAAAGTCTGACTCCACTGTAAATGCAATGAAAACCTATGTAAAGTGAATGCACACTATCATATAAAATCAATTTTTAAATTAATTTATTCCGTATTTAAGAGAAAATACAATAAGTTCTTTTGCATAGTGACAAAATAAAATGCACAATCTTCACTAATTCACACAATTACATCTATCACTAGTGACTTACACATGAACGCAATAAAAAACTCTGTAGAATAGACAGCTCACCTGCAACAGCAGGGAAACACTTAGAATTAAGCAAATTCACCCTCCCAACTGGTACTAGGTGTATATGCACTCTAGGCTCACTCTAGTGTACATAGCCTTCGGAATCACTCTCACTCTTCTTCACACATCGCTTCGTAGTACACCTTGTTCATTCACCTAATCACCAATCAAAAACACAGTATTTAAGGTAACCCAATGCTAACATCATCATGAGTCCTTTTAAGAGTACTAGTCTCTAATGGGGCCAAGTCAGCAAGGTGCCGAGGTATATATGGCTGAGTAGCATATACACACTCTTAGAGATCCTTATGATTTAACCTAAGCTCTTACCTTTATTTACATACACTCTATACTTTTAAAACTTTCATGCCTAAGTTAACCCAAACGTGTTTCCCCAACCTTTCAGGATTACATTACCTCAATGCATCACAACCTCTGTCTCTCTACTAGACATGTATCACAATGTGCATTGAATTTTTCATTTAGGCCTCCTAAACATTGAGGGACGTACCCAAATCTTTGTTGCCCCCTATTCATTATCTAAGATTTACTTATTTAATGAATATTCTTTGAATATTGTTTGCAGCATTAACAAATAACGCCCATTGCCCAATGCGCTTCATGGATTTCATAATTTCTCTTTTCTTAGTTTCACAGACCACCAATGAGTAAGGGTACCCCAAATTGGCCCAATTACTCTGTTATCATGACACCACTATTCCTCCTATTCAACCCCCCTATGTTCGTCTCACAACTTTCCTACCCCCAGTAATTTAAATTGCACACCACCACTTTATCTTAAGCTAACCAAGAAGCATTCCAATTGGAAGCTTATACTCCTATTTTAGCCTCTCAAAGGCTACAGGTACAATAATTGGGCCATCCATACGGCTCAAAACAGCTGATCGGCGATACCCTTGCATGCATCACATAGTTACCATACTCCCATTATCCATCATAGACCGATCACGAGCGTCATCATGCGGATTATAAACGGCTAAAGTGAGTATATAAAGAATTGAGCACACAGGGATAGCCCTTAGAGTAAACGGCTTGACCCCAGCGAATAATCCCAATTGCGATAGAGATCCGCCACCTGTAAAAACCTCCCAATCATATCGATAGCACAGATAAGCACTACAAAATTACCGACTCATCCATGTGAGATGGCAAACAAAAATATAACCGATCACAAACCTCACACGAGAGCAACACCAACACAAGAAAGAAATACGGGGCTTCACCAAATAGTCTAACGCGCGCTGTCTCTACCACCAGTGTCCTACACACCGCATTGGTGGCTGACAGTCGTCTCATAGTTCTCTTATCCCACCAGCAAATCCAAACCAAGACTTTGACTGAACCCTCAAAGTTACCTCTGATTTAAATTTAGCTGAACTTTTATTCAAATAGTCTAGAACTACACAAAACCGAAACTTTATTATTTTTCTAACCCACAAATTCTCCGAATGACCGCATAAACTATAACACTCCGCACTCCCTCACCGATAAATACTCTACTGGCCATTCGCCAGCAGACTCCTATCACTGCTATCCGTCCTCTCGCCGCTCTCAAACCTCACAGCTCACGCATGATACGAGCGAGCGAGTGCGCGCGATATAGGAGTCGCGAGAGCTCTAGTACTAGCTCCTATCTATGCTGCGACATAGCTCATCTCGTTCGACATCCTCAGTGCTACATGCAACCCCATGCTGCACGAATCCTCCTGCGACGACACCTACAGTCGTCACTACGAACTCCTCAACCTATTGCGGGGCACACCCGGACACTGAGTCCTCCGACGTTCGATCATTCAGAGCGTCGCGTATCACGCGCGCGCCCGCACAAGCACGCCTTATCTCGCTCCACGCTCCCAGCACACACACCATACGACTATCCGCGTTATTAGCATGGCTTCTCGTCACCGTTATGCTGCCGGTTCCTCACCATCGACCTAGTACGCCAGATTTACTCATGCATCTGACAACCACGCAGCGAGTATCACGCGGCTCTCGTACGCTCACACGCTCCCACCTCTGTCACCGACACACTCCCTGCGTTTGACGAGCCGCGCGGTCCGTCACTACTCGAGCTCGCTATATCATCGAGTTCCAGAGTGCTAATCTGCTAAAGAGCGCGCGCCTGAGTCCAATACATGCTGCGGCGCGTCGACATTTTTATACTCATCTCAAATCGAAAGCTGTGCATCAGCCTCCCGTGGATCTCAGCAACTCCTCAGGCGGCGGTTGCTTGATCGACTTTGCCTATCACCCGTCCTTCTTTAGGTCGGGAACTCGCGTTACACAACCAGCAGCTCCTTGAGGTATTTGGTAAATGGCGCTTGTTACGGCGCCTCCCTTGCCCTTTCCTCCTTCCGTCTCAAGCCACAGGTCTAATCTCTAAGTCATCTGACCTGGACAAGAGTTGGTCTATTGTTGAAGTGCTATCATGGATCGTGGCAAGGAGTAGCAAAATCTTCAGGCCAGGTCTACGACGCGCCTGGTGATAACACCACACATTTTATTGCGTTTATTCTATCTCAATTGACGTGAGGATTTTTAATCAACCTCTTTACCACTTATCATACTATTTGACATGAGTTTACATTTCTCCCTTCCTGATTCTTTGTGCTACCTACATTGAAAACATGTCTTTGATCTTATATTGCTTAATATTAATCCATCTCTTATTTACCAATTAGATGCCTTGCCAATATGCTGTGTGTTAAGTTTTCAGAGAGATTTACAGA
Organism: Arachis monticola; assembly: GCA_003063285.2. NCBI lineage: Eukaryota > Viridiplantae > Streptophyta > Magnoliopsida > Fabales > Fabaceae > Arachis > Arachis monticola. Next base: position 9,491 of record QBTX01002717.1, on the reverse strand, counting down.
GGCAAAATCGGGCTTGGAGAATGGAACAGGAAGCATGCAAAAGTGGAAAGGAACTACTAGCAAACTGAGAGGAATCTGCCTAAAGTTGGTCAATCAGCCTGACCTCTTGCAGCTCAAATCGACACTAACTTGAGCTACAGATGTTCAAATGACGCTAGTTCCAAGTTAGCATTTTCGGAAAGTAACCGTCCAGAGAGAGTCTCCGATTTCTGATAATATAATGCATGCCTCTATAGATTGCCTCTGATGCTTCAGACGCATGTGAACGCCAATGTCCACCATAGGCCGCATGCGCACCCCAGCGACCATCGTAACAAGTGACGAAAAATCAGGCTATACTTGAACTTCGCAACCAGCCAATATCTGGAGCATTTCGAACCAGCTTTGCCGGGACCCCAGAAAAGCACTTATTAGAGGCTATAAAGTCGGGAAATGCATCCATTCATCAATGATCATAAGCCTCATCAATTCATAATTTTTAGTGTTTAGATGCGTTAGTTTCAGAGTAGAGAAGGTATTCCCTCTCCTCTTCTTTTTAGAATTATTTTTTTTTTTTTTTTTATTTCTTCTTTAGTCACAGGTTCAATGTTCCCTTAAAATATTTTCTACTTTAAATTTTTATTTATTCTATTACTTTAATTATTATTTATCCTTTCAATTTGACCTATGCTACATTCATGTTATGATTTTCTTATTTAATACACATTATCGATGTATTTCAGCTTTAAGATTATTTTATTTTACTTATGTTACTTTTACTTCCTATCTGAAGGCATTTTTATTCAAGTAGATTTTCTCTCTTTTGGTCTTGGTTAAGTAATTGGTAACTCATGAGTTATCAAACTCAACGTGATTGATAATTGTTGTCTTTGCTAATTGAATTGAACTTCAATAACTCCAGTCCTTTCTTAGGAATTGACTAGGACCTGAGGATCAAACTAATTAGTCCACTTGACCTTCCTTTGCTTTAGTAAAGGCTAACTGAATGGGATTAAAACTCAATTCTCATCACCATTGATAAGGATAACTAGGATAGGACTTCCAAATTCTTATACCTTACCAAAAGTTTTATTATTTATTTAAATTAATTCCTTAAAATTTACTTTCTTGCCATTTACTATTCTTGCTTTTTATCTTATATATTAAAAACCCAAAATTCTACCTTTTTCATAGCTAATAATAAGTCATACCTCCCTGCAATTCCTTGAGAAGACGACCCGAGGTTTAAATACTCGGTTATCAATTTTAAAGGGGTTTGTTACTTGTGACAACCAAAACGTTTGTAAGAAAGGACTTTTGTTGGTTTAGAAGCTATACCTACAACAAGGATTTATTCTGAATTATAGACCACGCAAAAGCTCTCTCTTCAAAATGGCGCCGTTGCCGGGGAATTGCAAACGTGTCCCTTATTATTGATTATTGTAAATATTTGCTTTTTACTAGTTTATTTGTTTTTATTTTTGTTTTTATTTTTGTTTTTTCATAAATTAAGAGGTTATTGGTTTTTTATTTAGTTATTAAAAATTTTTCAAAAATTCGTTCTTCGTGTTCATCTTGACCTTCAAGTTGTTCTTAGTTGTTTTCTTCGTTTTGATCTAAAAATTTTAAGTTTGGTGTCATTTTATTGTTTTTCTCTTTCCTCATTTAATTCAAAAATATATTTTCTCTTTATTTTTATGGAATTTTCGAAATTTCCATAAAAAAAATTCAGATTTTGAGTTTAAAATTTTTATCTTATCTTATCTTAGTTTTAAATTTCAAAATTCAAATATTTTTTTTTCAAAAATCATATCTTTTTCAAAATCTCATCTCATCTTATTTTAAAAATCAAATTTCAAATTTCAATATTTAATTTCCAAAATTCAAAATTCAAAATTCAAAATTTTAAAATTCAAAAATCAAAATTCAAAATTTAAAAATTCAAATTTCAAATTTCAAAATTTTAAATTTCAAAATTTAAAAACTCAAAATTCAAAATTTAATTTTTCAAATTCAAAAATTTTAATTTCAATAACCTTTTAATTTAAATTTTTTTTTTTTTCGTTTTTAATTTTTATTAGCTACCATGAATTCTCACCCCTCTCGCTTTGAGTTTGGTTCTAAATCTGTTGAAAGGAGTGGAAGCTATAACAGGAATATGCATCAAGGTCTAAGCAATCAAAGATGGATGGAGCCAAGAGGATCTGATCAACCCTTTAGGCAACAACACCCTCCAAGATATCATGGGCAAGGACCACTCTACAATGCATACCAAGCTGATAGATATGGTGGACCCCCTTGTAATTACCAACAAGCCCCACCCTGTGCTTATGAACCACCTCCCCAACATACCTTTCAACCACCAAACTCACAAGCCCCTTTACACCATTTACCTTCATATGACTCTAACCCACATCCACCATACCAACCACCCTATGAACTGAATGAGCCATACATAGATCCACCCCAACCTCCATTGGATAACAATACACTCATCTCTAACATCATTGGTCTCACCTCTACACTCCAAAATCTTATATCCTGCATGAACCAACCCTCTACCTCTAATATTCAACCCTCAAGCTCTAGTGCGCTTCCTTTTCAACCACATAATGATCTTTTCCTCCTACACCACCCCTCCATGGAAGAGCACCCACATCCATCAATCCAAGAGCAAGATTGATCCCAATTTAATTTGCTATTGCAATATAGAACAGGAAAGAATGAATCATCTTCGCGAATCCATACTCCATAAAGAGCTAGAGGAGGCCCTACGGATAAAGGTAGGAGAGAGACCCTTAAAGATTGAAAGAGTAGTGGAAAGGAGTTGTCATGGAAAGGGAATCATCAAGGAGGAGTACGATTTTATACTTAAACAACTGGACAAGAGCTAAAAGCAATTTATTAAAAAGGAAGAAGTGGTTGCAGACTTGAGAGATGCTGTAACCTCCATGGGAAATTAGAATTAGAGCCTCCTTCCAAGACGTTTGTATTTGATGTTTGAGAGAGGTGTAACAACCTCCAAAGCATGTCATGGTTAAGGACATGGAAGAGGTCGATCAAGATGATAGAGATTCAAGAGAAAAAATAAGCCACAACCAACCCAGCCCTCCTTGGTGAGCAATGAAGAATGAGATGAACTGGAAGAAAGCTACCAAGATGAGAGGTTGATTATTGAGAAACTTGCAAAGAGGTGGAAATTGTCAGAGAAGAGCAACAAGGGAGTGGAGCCTATAAATTCGTTAGAAATACCACCACCTAAGTCCAACCATCATCCTTCACAACATTTAAAGTGGGTAAAATCATATCCCTTAGCTTTCTAATATCCATTTGAATATGAGCTACTGGAGACGGATGTCAACTTAGAGCTCTCTTTTGTGGCATTTAAGAGTAAGAGAAGATGGTTAGTGGTGGGAGTTGTCAAGCAAGGTCAAATATGGTTGCATACTCAAATTTTAACATGCAAAGGTTGGTGTAAAGGTCAACTGAATAGGTCTAGAAAGTTGGTTTGGCCACTTTAGTGAGAATTCAGATTGCTTGCCACCCGGATGGAATCATGATGATCAATAAGAAGACGGGTGCAAAAGCAAGGTTTGGGATCCTGGAATCTGTTCTGACATTCAACACCCCGGGAGCCTAAGAATCTGTTTGAAGCTGCTCAAAGGCTTTACGTGCCTAGTTTGGGACCCTGGAGGCTGTTGGAATTCCAAACACTGGTAGAGATTTTTGGATGAATTCAAGCATAAGCCACCATAACAGGAAGCTCATCAAATGTCCAACTTAAGGACTTTAACTAAAAGTGCTAGGTGGGAGACAACCCACCATGGTATGATCGTTTCTTTTTTAATTTTATTTCGTGTTATTTGTTTTTATTTTATTTTATTCATTGAACCTGGAAGTATTCATAACATTCATATCAGCATTGCATTCTGCATACTGCATCAAAAAAAAATTGCGTCGCGTCGCCGACGCGTCCGCGTCACCAGTGCATTGGGGAGAAAAGAAACTTGAACAGAGAGTCACGCAAAAGCGTGGCTGGAGGTGTGTCTTTGGCACAAATTGATCCATACGACCGCGTGCACCACGCGTCCGCGTCATGTGCAAAATAGCCTCCCACGCCTCCGCGTCACCCACGCGAACGCGTGGCTCTGTGGAATCGACGTAAATGGGTGTATGGCAGTAAGTTGGGCTGGAATGAGGCTGGACTCGTGTTGGAAGCCCAAGCCCTCCCACGGGAACGCGTTCCCCACGCGGCCGCGTCATTTTCCAAACATGGCCATCCATGCGATCGCGTCAACCACACGACCGCGTCACCCAAAAATTTGGCAAAAAGAGTTTTGAAACAGAGAGTTGCGCGAACGCGATGCTGCACTCGCGCCAATCGCACAAATCAGGTCACGCGATCGCGTGACCCATGCGTCTGCGTCACCTGACCTTATCGCGCACCACGCGACCGCGTCACTCACGCGTCCGCGTCGCCCGCGTCGCACAACTTATCCAGATCAACGCCAATTATCTTATCTTTTCTTTTCTAATCCTAATTTCTTCTATCTTTTCTTCTTTCTCTCTCCTTTCTTAATTTCTTTTTCTTCATCTTTTTAACTTCTCATCCTTTTTCACTTTCATTTTATTTTATTTATTTTCATACTTTCATTCATTGCCTTATTTTCATTGGTGTTGGAAATTTATTTGGGTCTTTTCTATATTTTTGTGGATTATTTGACGGAATTGTTTGACAATTATATATTATTTTTTAAAAGGGTTGCTTGCATGTTTATTTTAATACATTCAATAACTTATTTACCATGTATACTATGTGTTTGTGAAAATGCCCGTATGGCATTGTGCACTATTTTTAGATTTCTTTTATCCTACTACTCTAAATGCTTGCTTTTCACAAAACCCTTTTTATATTTTATTAATTCAATATAATTGTTATTACAAACATGTTGTTAGTTTGAAAGACTTGGTAATCTAACTTGAACATTGAATGATTGATCTATGCTACTCGTGCCCTTGTCAGCATGCCAATAAACATCTTGCATTTAATTGTCATTACATGCACTTGCTATATTTCCATTGATGAACTTTTCACATGTAGTCATGACCATGTGTTAACATCATTCTTCTTTATTGTTCATTGATTACCACCTTTTCCGCTCTCTTCCTTGCTCTAACCCTTAGCTTTAAAAGTTACTTTCTTTTTCCTTTTTAGGATGGCCACCAAGAAGGGTAAAGAGAAAGCTACTCCCAAATCACCGGCAAGGAAATGAACAAAAATAGCCCCAGCTGAGGAACCACAACCCCCATCTACTTGCACATCTTAGCATGCACTGAGGACGGTGCAATCTTTAAGTGTGGGGAGGTCGATACCGACTTCCAGGGGTTAGTTACCTTCTTTTCAACACCAATAGTGGTTGATTTAGTCAAGCGAATCAAGATTTGGTTGAGTGTTTTGTGATTTGCAGAATTTAGATTGCATAAAAAGTAAAGAAAAAAAAAAATTAAAAAAAAAAAAATAAAGAGAACTGAAATTTTTTCTTAAAAAGAAATTAAATGGCAGAAACTTAGAACGCAAGAAATGTAAATTGCAGAATCTTAAAGTGCAAGAAATGTAAATGGCTTGAATTGTAAAGGGAATTGGGAATTAGATTTGCAGAATTAAACAGGAAAAAGTAAAATTGCAACAAACAGAGAAGTAAGGATGACTTGTGATTGACGGATCTTAAAACAGAAATGTAAATGAGCTTGAAAGCAGTAAACAGAGAATTGAAAATGAGAATTCAGATTCTCAGGACCCAAGAGACTAGTAACCAAGTCTAGATCTCAATGCTTCCTAGATCCAACAAGAACAATTGCAAAGGAATTGTAAATTGTAAATTGCAGAGAAAGTAGAAGAAGAAAGCAATTAACCAATGGAAATTCAATTATGCAGTAAAATGAAACAGGGAGATTTAGGATGAGATTGAAACAGAATTCTTCAATTCTCCAACCCAAGATCCAAGACAATTGTAATTAAAATTGAAAGCAAGAAAACTAAGAGGAAGGAATTCAATTCTCTTCCCAGAGACTTAGAAAATTAAAAATTTACTCCACACCAAAAACTCTCCGAAAACTCTCTACAAAACTAAGGAAAAGCTCTGAAAAACTTAAATCCTATGCTATTTATACACTTTCTTCAAATGGTCCTCACGCCTTCAATTGGGCCTTTGCTCTTGATGGAATTGGGGTTGATAGAGCCTTGGTTGATTGCTCTTGGAGTTTGGAGAAAGAACCGAAGTGAACCGGGTTTGGAATCATGAAAGCTTGAGTAAAGTTTGAGTAAAAGTTTGAGGCAAACTTTTACTCAAACTTTTCACATCAGCCCCCATTTTGCTGCTAACCAACATTTTGAGCTAAAGTTTGGGGTCAAACTTTTGCTCAAACGTTGGCCTCCCCTTGCACACTCATGGCGCCAACGTTTGCAAAGTTGAGGCAAACGTTGGCCAAAACCTTTGCTCTCCAGGGTTGTTGTTCCATGGCGCACACGTTTGCCAAAAAGTTTGAGGCAACGTTGGCGCAACTTTTGCTCTCCCAGGGTGTTAATTTGTGATGGCCAAAGTTTGCCAAAAAGTTTGCCAAAAGTTTGCACAAAAGTTTGAAGGCAACTTTTGGTCAAGCTTTTTGCTCCTGGTTCGTTTTCACTTATTCCCAAAGTTTGAGCTAAAGTTAGGGCAACTTTTGCTCAAACTTTTTGTCCTCTCTTCCTCCAGATTCTTCTTGCTTAACTTTTTCCAAGCTTTCTTCACCTATCATTAATAAACAAACACATCAAAGCTATGCTCAAATCATGAGTATTTCATTCTTTTATAATATGTGACAATTATGCATAAACATCATGAATTGCATTAATTCATCTATGGTTGATTAAATAAAAGGAAGCATAAAATCTACCCAATTGGCTTGCTTATGGCTCAAGAAAGTGCATAATGCATTTGAAAACAAAAGAAAAAGACTAGTGAAACTAGGCTAAGATGACATGTCATCACAACACCAAACTTAAAGCTTGCTTGTCCCAAGCAAGAAAAGATTTATTGAGAAGAAAGAATGAAATGGAAGAGGATGTTCATGCTAGTAGAGTGTTATTGTAGTTCATGGGGTTTTATGTGGATATGTAAACACTCATTTTTATTGACTCTTAAGCCTAGAAAATCTCTTCAAGCTTCAAGTAACATACTGCTATGACCTCTCGTCTTATCCTTTATCTTGGCTATTATTTTGTTCATAACTTTATTTGAGTGTCATGTGTAGCAAGTTTCATTTTATTTTCTTATACTTGACAATTATTCACTATAGACACTTGGCTCACTTCCTTCTTAAAAATTGTGCCCAACACCTCTTTGGGCTATAAATGCCTTGTAGTTAGTTTGCTCTTGATAGTGGACTTCTCAGCTGATGATCCCGGGTTAGTTTAACCCAAGTCGCTGAGTGTTGATGCACTCCAAAGAACTTAGTAGTCCAAGCAGATCTCAATACAAAGACATACAGGCATATATTCTAAGGTTCAAGATATGTGTTAAGCTTTGTTTCTTTTTGTTTTCTTTTGTTCCTCCACTTTTGCTATTCTTTTTTCTCCCCTTTTTTCTTTCTTTTTGTTTTTCTTTCTAACCAAGATTTTTATTTGATTGAGATTCATAACAAGTAGGCCCACTTTATACTTAGAAGGAAACACCCTAGTTCTTTTATTCACTAAATGAGCTATTATACAATCACACAACATACACTTTATTTTATTATACTTCTGTCTAACAGAGAACTATTCACTTCACATTCAAACATTTCTTTTTATTGAATTTGAAACAAATAAACATATTTTTTGTTCAGTGAAAGTAAACACACAAGCACACACATAGGCTAGCTTACTTATTTTAAGAGAAACAAACATAGAAAAAAAAAAAAAAAAAAAAAAAAAAAAAAAAATAAAGACAATTAAAACAATACAATGCATGCTTTTTCTTTTGTGTGCAGGCGTCATTTCATTTGTTATGCTTTTTTTTCTTTTTAACTTGGTTTGCTGGTGTTCCCTGTGTTCATGTCTGTTGTCTGTTGATCCGCCAGAAACCAGCTCTATTCATGCGTTCCTCTACTCTATCTTCAAGCTTCATAGCATTGCTTACTTCTATTCACTTCTCTTTTGAAGAATTTCATCAAAAGGTTGGAAAAGCTGGATCCATGTTGTGCAGATGCTCTCCAATATAGTTCAGCTTGATTTGACTATTTATTTGTAGTCGGCTTGGACTTCATATCTTGCATCTTGGAGTGTTGTGAACTCTTTGAGAGCCTTCAAATTTTCAGCTTGCATTTGTTCCAACTTTCCAAATGATTCATGAGATTGAAAAGCATGCTTTTCTTGCATCACAAGGAATTTTGACTCAAATTCACTTTGGGTTTGTTCATCATTCTTTAGCTCCCGTTCTTCTTGCTCTTGTTCGTTTCACATGTATACGTGAATGGTATTCCTCTTGCCTTTCTTGATTCTTGTGTACTGTTGTGATAATCTTCCAATTGCTTCCTCATTTGAGTCATGTCCAGATTGTTATGTAGGGGATGTGCTGCTGTTCCTCCTCTTCTGTGGCTCTTCTTCTCTCGTAATTCTTCTTCCTCCATTGGTTCTTCTCTTTGCTTCCTCTGTTGTGGTCTTCGGCCTTGATGTTGCTTCAGGAGCCATCATCATTCTTTCATAGGTTATATGGCATGCCCTGGCTCAACCACGTGGGTTCTCCTCCTCTCCATTGTGTACTTAGCTTTTGCACACAACCTCCAAATGGTACTTGGGTAGTATAACCAAGACTCGTGGCCGAGTTCTTCTCTGCAAGTTTTTGAATGTCTTTTTGCAAGGATTTTCATCACTTTTACCTCTCCTCCCACAAATGATGCAATGCAACATAACAGCTCTCTTCCTTGTTAACTTCTGAAGGTGTTACTATGCCCAGGATTGATCTTTTCAAAATCTCATACAATCCCTTTGCTTCCGGGGTAAGTTACCTCTCTTAAGATACTTGTATTTGTTCTTGATCTCCTTCCCATTCTGAGTTCTCCATACAAATATCTCTAGAAATTTCTTCATAATTTCGGATCTCCATTTATCCTTTGGTGGTATCCCGGTTCACTAAAGCGGACTGATTTTAGTCCAAGACTTTCTTGATGGCTCCGAGCTAAGTCTACTTCCACCCCCCCGTACATAGTCTTTTGTATGTTGGGCTTCACTCTGTAAGCTTGAGACATTGGCATAGAACTCTTCTTATTATGTTAGCATTGATCCGGGTGATTGTGATATGAGTTCTTCCACTCTTTTTCTAATCTTTGTCCTTCATTTCTTGGCATCCATCATCGTAGCAAAGTGGAACTTTGGATATTCTTCTTCTCATTCATCCATTCAATTTGTAATTGATGGTGCCAAGATTTGAATCTCCACCGGTCATATTCAGGGGTGTTCTCCTCTAGCTCGACCAATCTCACCCCCCCCCCCCCCC
>QBTX01002715.1:0-16028 GCA_003063285.2 Arachis monticola | reverse complement strand
AACTCATCGTAAAGTCCAGAAATGTGATTTTTATTTAAAAACTAATAAAAATATACTAAAAACTAACTAAATCATACTGAAAACTATGTAAAAACAATGCCAAAAAGCGTATAAATTATCCGCTTATCAAAGAGCTCGAGATTACCTCACCAAATCTTACCATTCTTGGTGGGAATCTCAGCCACTACATACTTTTAGTTTACTTTTTCTTGCCATCATAGTGATGGTCTTTGTTGCTTGTTCTTCCTTTCGGTATCTAGCCATAGCCTCCATTGTTTGCTGTGTAAAGACCGAACAGAGAAGAAAGAAATGAAAGAGAGAAAAGAGAAACTATTAACAATTAATGAAATAAAGAAAAAGTGTAATAGTGAATTAATTTTCCCACTCCCTTTGCTGAGTAGTGTGTAGCTAGATGCAATCAATCATGTCAATCACATTTTCTCTCTCATGGTTCCCAATGCATTAACTTCACTTTAATGAAATTTGAATTCCACCACATGGTAAAGATTGAGATCCGCTGGAGGCAAAATATTTGCTTTCCCTCAATATGTTTCGGACCAAGCATTGGATCTTTGGTTTACTATGGGCTTAATGATGATGTTGATAGAAACTAGTCCAATTAAACAATTCAGCCACCATTTATTTCCTATAAGGCTGAATTTTGATTTCATACTGGGCTTTGGTTTTCCTTTTATATTCGGCCCAAGAAACAAAAATTATTTCAGCCATGGTCTCATCAATTAAACAATATAAACCTGCATTGCAAAATTATTTAATCAACATATGAAAATTAATATCAAAATAATAATCTTGCAATTAATCATATTTATAATGTTTGATCATCACTTAAATTCAAATGGAGTTTTCCAAACTCATCAAAGGATCAATTTGTCCTCATTATTTTAGATAATTTTACCTTGGCATTTTTTTGTGTGACTATTTTACTTTGGTATTTAACGAACACCTCATTTACTTTAATAGTACACGTCAAAAGAGCTTATAAGTTTTACATTAGCAACTGACAAAAGAATATATCCAGTTCACTATAAGTTATTCTAAGAGATGTAATTGTTACCCTTTTTTTTTCAGAGGCTAAATAGTCAAAATACAAAATCTTTAGGGACCTAATTATCACTTTGTTTTAATAATAATAATAATAATAATAATAATAATAATAATAATAATAATAATAATTTAGTATTTTAAGAGAGTAGCTCTTATGTCAAATTATTAAGGTACATAGTAAAATATGGTAGATAAAACAATATACATGCTCCGACCAATGCTTCTGTTCTATATATGCTACATATCATTATTCACCAGTGCCAGATAACTAACTAACTAATACCATAGACAATAAGATAAACTACTCATTATATCTACTATAAATCTCCATTTTCTTCTCTACCATCTGTTACAACAACAGATGACACATTTTCTTTGGCACGTTCCAAATCATGATACTCCTTGTGCATTTCACTAGTACTTTCCTGCTCCACAGGCTTGTACGTATAAAACCAAGCACAAATGGAATAGTAAATGAGATTAACAACTTGAATCCCACAAACAAGAAAGTAGTAATTCTCCAATCTACCCCTATTGAGATTCCTATCAGGTAACCAATTTCTCTCTTTACCAGTGTACGCATGAACCAGTGATACCAACAACGTTCCAATGTAATTCCCAATGGCCGAAGTTATGCTATACAAAGCAGTAGCACTACTTCTCATACTTTCAGGCGATTGATCATACAAGAATTCCAAATGTCCAACAGACGAAAAAATTTCAGCTACTCCATGAATTACATACTGCGGCACCAACCAGAAAACACTGATTGGAATCGTGGCTTTGGGATCGTCCAATAAATGGTGCTTTGCTGCGGCAGACTTCCTCTTGATTTCGACGAAGGCGGCGATAATAGTTGCTACAATGTTGATCACGAAGCCTACTCCCATTCTCTGCAGGCATGTGATGCCTGCAGGGTTCTTGGTGAACCTGCGGGCGAAGGGAACGAAGAGGCGCTCGTAGAGTATGACGCCGACCATCATGGTTAGGACACTGAATATGGACATGCTGGCAGGGGAGATTTGGAAGGAGGGAGAGAGGTGGCGGTCCATTGATCGAGCTTGTTGGATGACGAAGCTGTGGAGGTGTGATGAGGCTGTTACTTGTAAAATTCCTGATGCCCAAATTGGAAGCATTCTGATGATTGATTTCAGCTCTTCTACTCTGTGGACAGTGGCTAGTTTCCATAACTTTGGTTCTGCGTTTGGGTCTCTGCTATCATCCTCTGTTACAATTGCAGCCTTGTCCAACCATCTGTAACAATATAAATTCAAGAGTCATTGAGAAAGAATATAGGCTTTTCAACTAACTGAAAACTGCTTAAATCAGTTGATTGATCTAGTATGACTTACTTGAATTGGTCAGAGTGTAGAAGAGTTCCTTCTGTGGAAATGCCAGCATCAAGCTCCTTATTTTGGTACAAAAGCTTAGCATCAGAAGGCAAAGGTTGTTTCCTCTTCTTGATAGCAGCCACAACCACTTGTGCCAAACGAATCAAAGGACTGCCCTCTGGCTTGACATGCTTATAGAGAGGGAAGCCAACCACAAATGCAACAATGGATATCATCATTGCAATGGTTGGAATCCCAAGTCCCCAACCCCACCCCATGTTGTCTTGGATGTAAACCACAACTGTCAAAGCACTTAGTGAAGCAAAGCCCATGCTGAAAAAATACCAATTGAACAGGTTCCATTTTCTGGATTCCACACCCTTTTTGGACATGTCAAATTGGTCTCCTGAAAAGGGCACCACACAGGGTCTAATGCCACCTGAGCCAAGAGATGTGAGGAGTAGAGACATGTATAATATCCATAGCTGTGAGGATGTGGCTTCTTGGCAATTCACTTGTTTTGGGCATGGTGGTGGACGAAAATGTGGAAGTATCGCTGATAATGTCATGCTAATCATTCCCTGCATGTCAAACAATAATTAGTTGCAATGCTATTGAATATGTTGTACATAAATTCAAAAACTGAAACAAGAATGAGATTATAGAGAGAAGAGAAGGGGGAAAATGAAACCAGTTCATAGATGAGAGAAGCAATAGTAATGGTCCAAAAGCGGCCAGCAAAAGACTCAGCAATGATAGCACCAAGGAGAGGAGTGAAGCTTGATGTTCCAGCAAAGTTTGTGAGTGTGTTGGAGGCAGCTACCAATGGCATGTTCATCACTTGTGTCAGGTAACTTATCAAGTTGCCAGAGAACCCAGCCACCGCAAATCTATCACACACTTCATTTGCTGCAAACATATTTGCATATCACCCACCATCTCCATGTAATTAATTTTACATATACAAGGAGGCTTCTATAAAATGTATATAGATATAGGGTAAACATCTCATATTCAATATTAATCAAGTTTTCTAAGATTTTGTTTTCCATTTCTATCGTTGAATTATTTTTGTACAATTTAAACTATTTCGCTTTCATAGTATTTCGAATATCTGATCTCAGTTAAAAGGTTAAGATATTCTACTATATATTCTGATAAATCTTATATATATTGGTTATGTTTTATTATTCCTTTTTTTCCTGCTGATTTTGTTTAGTTAAATTTTTTAAGAGTTGTCTATATAGAGCAACTATTGAACTAACACTTCGTGCACTAATGGGACACGTGTGGAAATATGTCTATTTCTTGGTATAGATATAATTATCTCTCCAAAAATATACTTAGCTATTGATTTTGGGACAATTGTGCAATATACCTAATTGATGGTGGTATAGATGTAATAATGATCTCTCCAAAAATATACTTAGCTATTGATTGTTGCATTGAGATGTTGTAGTTGTCAAATTAACACAATATAAAATATTTAAAAAAAGTACTTGTATCTTATTTATCATTGATATAACATGGAGTCAATAAGACAATGAAATATGTCACTTCCACCCGTTTAGGCTTGACTCACATCTAAGTTTGTAGGTTATATGAATTGATTCGTTTATTTTTTATTTGTTCATCAACCTCAATTTTCAAGCTCGAGTCGTTTATGCCAAATTCGACAGATTATACAAGTTAACTCGTTTGTATTTTTTTTATTATCTTTTAAAAAAAATTGGACAAAAAATCCATTTCTAAACTAAAACAAATTGAAAAAAAATATTACTTTTTGGCCAAAATCTTTAAACGACAGAATTTTTTCAATGTGGGTGAGTCAGATCTTCAAGTTAAATTAAAAGAAATATTAGAAAATATTGATTTTATTTTTAGAAAATGCAAACAAACAAATTAAACAAACAACTTGTTTAATTGTCAGGTTAATCCGTTTAATCCACTATTTTTTTTTAAATTAATCGATCTCAGTCCATTTAGTTCGAAATTTTAGTAAACCTAATTTTAAAGACAAAAATCTGTCTATTTAACAAGTAAATGAATTAGTTCAACGAATTTAACCAATTTTAACGGATCTATACTCAGTAAAATTTATATCTTATTTAGTAGTTAAATCTAAGAGTCAATATAGTATTTCATGTATTAATATACGTTTGAAATTTTTTATTTTTAGTTTGTAGATATAATTCTACTACAAGCAGCCATGTATACGCAACAACTTTTTGCAACTCTGTTCGGTTTTGAAAATTATTCTTTATTAGTCTAGCTAAAATATCTATAAGACAGAGTTCTAGAGAAATTAAATCAGGTATTAAACTATAAGCAACCAGGGGAAGAAATATCATCCGTGACTATACAAAGGATGCTTCAATCTTATGTAGAGCATGTGAAGTGTTTTCCATTTTTTGCTTTCTATTTAAATAGCTTTATGAATTAATATGTTACTATTTCTTTGTAGATTATTGATCATTTGTCCTCTGTTTTCTTTTTCGCTTATCCATAAATGGACAATACCTACAGGTATTATAGACGAATCAATTACAGCACATTTGCACGTGAAAATTGTAGAGTCTAGTTTCACCTTCACATGATTATTGAAAATTTATTTAAAAATATAAAACTAAACTTTTTAAATACGGGAGGACGGTTAGGTGATATATACGTATCAAAGAAAAAATAAGTATCATTAAATACATACAAATTAAAATTAAATAATTTTTTTTTATAATTAATGACAATAAGGTTTGGAACCTTAATCATAAAAAAGGATTAAACTTTTATAAACTAGGAGTAGGACCCCATGGAGTTAAAGAAATATATAATTAGAGAAATTTTTCATCTTTTATACAACTAATCATATTCTCATAAAATTATTCTGATTTCCATCACTTTTGTTAGTAGGAATATGAATAAAAATTAACTAATGTCATTATTAACTTTTGAAAAAATTTATTTTCAAGAAATAAAACTCTCAAAGTGTATAGTTATTTAAAAAATTAAAAATAGCCACTATTAGAGAATTGAGTAATATAAATAAATATAAAAAGTTAAAAATATTTATATTTCATAGCTTATAAGAACCTAAAATAAAAGAAAATGGCGTGGTTACTTTCATGTAGATATTTTTATGTAAAAAATAGTATAGTTCAATCAAATATATTTAATTAAATATATGAACTCATGTAATGATTTATAATACTATCTTCACATAAAGACATTTTAATAGAAGTAGCAAAAAATAAATAAATAAATAAAAGAAAAATGATTGGTATGAATTGAAAATTATTGATGCTGGACGAATGACAATAATGCAAAGGTAGGTCGTTTTATCCTTTTCACACCAGAATTCTGTTTCTTGTGCCCTTTCATACATTGCCTCAATTACTTAAATTTGAGGGTACCATGTTCATGGCTTTATTCGTACATACACATACCATTTAGATGTAACGGCGTTCATATACGAAACAAATTGGAAATGGATTATCTCCGGTTTTTTTATTAATATTTGACAGAATCTAGTGTGATCTCTCACCTTTGATTCTATAAATGGGACCAAAAATAAATAAGAAAGAAAATAATAAATAGTTAAATTAAATACTACACATCATCCATTTTTTTATTTACTGGAAAGAATCCACTCCCAAACAAATTAACGCCTAACTATTGTCACGTCAACTCGTCTGTTACTCTAGTCTACTTATTAATAACCAGTATTTTAACTTTTAAAGACACTAATCAAGAATAGAAATTTGGGTTTTGCTAACAATTGTACTTATAAGACTTAATTTGTTAACTTGATTTTTATGAAATTAATTTTGATGTTTAGTTTATTCAATAAACAAAAATAATTTATGAATAATTAACCGAAAAAACGAATATAATTAAATAATTGTATAAAATATTATATACTATCAATTTATCAAAATTAAGCTTTATTTTTATTAAATAATGTTAGGGTCATATTTTTAATATAAAAATATAAAAAATTAATTAATGTTAGTTTGAAAACAAGACAAAAATAATAAAAGTATTGATTAGCTAAAATTTCTCTTATTTTAACGGTCTTATGTACTTATTAACCAATTTCTACAATTTTTGTATATTTCTATTTTTAATCTTTAGTTAGTATTCTCATCAAAATCCAAAATGGTGGATAACAGATACCCTTTTGAGTTTTGATATATACTTGTTAACGGTACTACTAAAGTAAGTTCTTAATATTTTTAATATTTAATAAATATTTTAAAATCTTAAATTTTTGTAGCTTATCAATTAATTTTTATTTTTAAAACATTAATAAATATCCTAACTCTTAGAATTTAGATCATCTAAATTTTAAATTTTTATTTGAGAGGATAAAATGTAATTTTTTATTTTTAAATATTTTTTTATATTTTTTTTATTTGACCTATAAAATAAATAATGAAAAATGACACTTTACCTTCTAAAATAAAATTCAAAATTTAGAATATTTAAATCCTAACTCTTAATGACTTACATTTTTGTTGGATGGAGGGAGTAAATCGAGGGACAATGAATCAACGATACATACACTAAATAGACATTAATAACAAGGACAAAACTAAGTTTTAACATTGTCTTATATCTTATATTTAAGACAGGATACATTTACAATTCATAGATTCCATCAACTGTAGAAGTTCTTTGAACTTATGTTTATAAAGAATTTCTTCAAATTAATTAATCAAAACATTTTTAAAATAATGTATGCAAAGCATATACGGAGTGGAGTACTAGACTCAAAGTAATTATCTACCAGCACATAGAAAATATGCTTCACCGGAATACTGGATTTAGTTACTTTTTTTTTTACTATTCTCAATTTCTCATAAGGTTCGCTGGAGGTAAAACTGAAGCGAAAGATTTGTAAACTTAATATTAAAGTTTTACACTATGCCAAAAGAAAAATATTAAAAGTTTTAACAAAAAAAATTAATTAATAATCTTTTTTTTCTTTGGGTACATAATGTTTTGATACAAAAGTGAGCCATAATGAGAAACCAAAATCCTTTATTATTATTACTAAAAACCCATAAGGCCACAGAAAATGTTATAAACAATATATAACAGAGGAACTATGATTGAAAGTGCAGAAAGGCAAGAGAAAACAGAGGAAATGGATGAGAAGAAGGTGATGAATCAGAGAAGAATACACCATTGAAACTAATTAAAGGAAATTAAAGGAATTTGAAGAAGATACTAAATTAAAAGCTATTATATATAGTTAGTGAGTGATGAGTGAGTGCTAACCAAGGATGAAAGGTAAAGTTCTTATGCCTCCTTGACGGCACTGCTTCCTCTTCATATTTTTGTTTCTCTCTTCTTCTGCAACGCTTTCCCCATTGCCCTTTGTAACATTCTTCTCTATCTCCATATGCTACTCTCTTTCTCTCTCTCTCTCTCTATATTTCTCTCTTTTGTTTGCCTACAACTTAATTACATTATCTGTTTCCAGTCTCGCTCTGCAAATATTTATAGAGGGGAATGTCTGGAACGCAATACAAAAACTATTTAATTTATGTTTAATTTTTAGGCTAATATATTTCAGGAAAAGAATAGAGTATATTGCTCTCAGAAAATATGGTGAGGTAATAAATAAAATATTACATTATGGGTGTTAATATTTTTGTTTATCTTTTTGTAAGGAAGATATGATTAACATGATTATCAAGTTATTCTTTTAAACTTTATCCAATATAAAATATAATAAATAAAAAGTTCTGATTTATCTAGTAAATAAAATATAAGCCTTAATGAATTTAAATACAAATAAAATGAATTGAATTATAAGTGAAGCCAGTCCAAAATTTTTTTTAATAAATAATTAGTCATTCATCTACCATAGCATCAAATCGGTGCAACATGGTAAAAATGGTTCGAGCCGGATTTTGACTTCGACAAATTTAATCAATGATATAAATAGGTGGTTTAAGTTTAGATTTATTATTTTTATAGGCATTTTTTTAGGTTTAAATTTGGTTTATTTAAAAGTTTCACAAATCTACAAACCTATTTAAAAAATGTGTTTCGTAAATTATATAAATTGATGTTAAATGTATTTTAAAATTTATAATTTATAATTTATAAGCACAATTTATTTATGGTTATGGATTCCTTGCTCCTACATTTTTGTAGGTTTATCGTTAACCTTCATAAAAATAATTATAAAATGTACCCCGTTTTTTTTTTTGAAAAATTTATTAATTAGATTTTGACCCCTCAAATTATTGATTTTTAATTTTGTCCCCTTTCTCTTTCATTTCTAGATTCAAAGGCATTTAGAGAAGAAAGGTCTGCTAGGGTTTCCTCTCTTTATCAATTTCTGCTAGGATTTTCAATCACTCTCTCCCTRTCTTCCACTTCCCCCACTGCAAATCTCAATATCTTCCTCTTCCCCTCGCTGCCGCAACCTGCGCCCGCCGCCGCGCAACATACCGCCGCCGCGCAACCTGCCCCGCCGCGCAAGACGCCGCCGCCGCCGCACAAGACGAGAAACTGAGAGAGATTAGAGTTCTTGGAGAGCATCAACGAGACTGAATAAATCTCCTTACGAAATAGAGTTCTGAGTTTTCTCCTGAGATTTTTTCTGCCGTCGCATCTGACTTTCTTCTATTTTGTTCTGTTGTGTTCTGTCAAACAACTTCCGAGTTTTCTTCTGTTTTCTTCAAACCGAACCCTTAGTTTTGGATGTGCTCTAATTTTGAACCATTGCATAACCCAGTTTTAGGAAAGATGAAAAGGTACAGAACTACAGATTTTAAAATCTCTCAGTGTTGAACTCTTCATTTCAACGGATCCTGCTGTAAGTTTCTTCCTCATTGTGGTTCACTTTTTGATTGGTTAGGACTTAAGTAAATTGCATGAATTAATTTGATAGGATCACAGCTTTTTCCTTTGCTGTGTAAATAGATTGTGTTTGTTGTTTGTATATTGAATTAGTAGAATACTGCTAGAGTAGGAAGGGATTTGAGCTGATTTAACACGTCTAAGAATCTTAACAAGTCCTTATATTCAAAATCTTCGTTGAAAATTGCTATGGGCTTGTTCTGTAATCTTTCTGTAAATCTCTATAGGAAAAAATAGAAAATGAGAGAAGATTCTAGTGATTTTGTTTGGAGGGAAATCTTGTGGAACCCCATGGAAAATGCACTGTGGCATTTAGTCTTGCATGGTCATCTCCAAAAGTAAAGTTCTCAAAAGGCAGCACTTTTCATAGGTAATCAAAATTATGTAAGAATATTGTATATAGTAAATGTCTAGCAAGACGTAGTATGCCGACCATTTTTTTTTTGTGGTGCGCTTTTGTTTGAATAATTTCAATTCTTTTATTCTGCAGGAGATACACAAAATTTTATGGGACT
Organism: Arachis monticola; assembly: GCA_003063285.2. Lineage (NCBI taxonomy): Eukaryota > Viridiplantae > Streptophyta > Magnoliopsida > Fabales > Fabaceae > Arachis > Arachis monticola. The sequence continues at coordinate 6,244 of QBTX01002715.1, read as the reverse complement.
TCTGAGAGAGCTGCAAAGGACTTGGCCCATGATGCATTAACTCGTATGTTGTCTGATTGGATTGAAGTTGATATTCTTCCTTACTATYGTTTATCTGCATTAGTATTATATGTTATGATCTTCACACACCGTAAAAGGGATAAAAGATATGAATGCTTCTAAAGTAATGTTTCTAAGTGGTTTTAGATTCTGTCAGTAATATTTACAAACCTTGTTATGTTTTAAATTCCAAACAGAATACAAACGATGGGAAGAAGACATTGAGAAATGGCAAAATCCTATTCTTCAGGATGAGTCACTACCAGAATGGTAATTCTCTGTTTAAGCATGAAGACATTTTAATTTTTAAGCATCAACTTGTGTATTGGTTTATTATGGATAATTGCCAAGTTTATATTAGCTTAGAGCCTCTGCAGTATGTGCAAAAGACATAAAACAGAACTTTTCTTTTTTTTTTCTTTGCTAGTTCATGACTAGCTCTTCTGTTTGTAAATTTTTGTTATTTATTTTAATTAAGAAAGGTTTCTCTCAATTTTTCCTAGATCATCCTCCCCCCATATTTATCAGACTGTTCTCCATTTGATCAACTCTTACTTTTGAAGCTTCTGTTGGTTTAGATAATATAACTAAATTTTCATTTACAGGTGCAAGTTCACATTGTTTAATGAACTCTACTTTCTTGTTGCTGGAGGAACAATTTGGATTGGTATGTATTCATTTAAGTATATTGTTTTGTGATTGAGTAACCTGCATAAATTCTAGCTTTTTGGTGGATCTTGCTATTGTCAGATTAGTCTAATAAATGAAGACTCTTTGATCTGTCTTCCAGACTCGCCTTTGCCATCTTCAAATATGAGAAATAAAAGCCAGGATCAGGTAAAAGAATTGGAAAATACAGAAGTCAAAGTGACTGAAGCCAAAGTAAGTCGTAGACAAGGTGCAGATGCTGGGCGTACAACAGATAGCACCTATGATGTTGAGACCTGCATGCAGTCTCGCGAAATTTGGACAGGTGTGACCTACGGTGTTGCTTCTARGATGATCCTTGCAGGAATGGAAGAGGAGGCATTCGCAACTGCCGATGGTATATTTCAAGCAGGGCTGGTCAGAAGATGGATACGGGTAAACTTTCTTGTCATCTGTCCTCCATAATTGTGTGTGATTTTCCAGCATTCTCATTTTTTCTTGCATCTCGTTTACCGTAATAGGGTTAGGATTATTGGATGCGCAATTAGAAATTACTCCCTTAAACTAATTTTATCCCAAACTCAGATCTACAAAGACGTGATTAATGTATCCAATTTTAAAATATCTATAGCATAACAAATAAGCGAACCCTTGTTTTTTCTCTCATCATTGTTAATAATAGCATTTTGGTAAATACGTCTGTCATCAAGTATTGAATTTGAGTTCTTAACTTTATGTCACAACATCTACTAGAGGTTGAAAGTGTGGTGGTGTTTGTCATACATCTTGTGTGCAAAAAGTTRCCACCAAACTTATAATTCTGTGGCTTCATTCTTGCTGTTTAAATTGATAATTAGTTGAATTCATCAAATCATACATTTGATTAGTCTCTCAAATTGGAGTGAAGCAACTTCTTCTCTTTTGTCTAAAGAAATGAAATGAACTAATTCACCTGGTTTGGCATAATGCAGGTACTGGTTTCAGACACCAGAGGCATGGACAATGGATGGACACTACAGGTCTCTCARCTACATGAGGTCACTTTCAAATTGGGYTATGCAATATGCATTAACATTGCCCAAGGCAATTCTTGATGCCCCTAAAATTAACATCATGGTCAGAATCCACCTATCTCCTCTTAATGGAGGATTCTCCCATAATGAAACAGGTGTAAAAAAAAATTGCAAATAAAGCAAAATGCTTTGGAAATTCTGTGTTTCATTGTGCGTGCTGATGATTGTTATTAATATTGCCAAAAAGCACAATTTTTGTATAGGTTTAAAAAAACCCTTTATCGCATTGTTCCTTACCCCCAACATTCTACAAAAGATGTTAAGCAATGGTGAAGCTTCTTTCAGGGTTGGGGTTAGTGTCTTGGAAGAAGAAATAAGAACATTTTACTTGTAATTTTATAGCATGTTAGTTTTGACTTTTGAACAATGTAGGTCATCTTTGCATAATTGCATGTAACGTGAACATTCTTATTTATTCTCCCAAGATATAATCTGACTTTACCACAATTAAATTTATAAAATATRAATAATTGTTTAGCATGTCTACCATCAAGTCTTGGCGATTTGAATTTCCATTTTGTTTTAAATCAAGCCAAGGTATACTCGTAATCAATTATTTAGTAAAAAAATTGTATAAATTAATATATATAAAAATAATTATCAATTAATATATAAATATATAGTGGTTGAGTGAATAATTAATTTTTTGTAACCGATAATGTAAAGGGAACTAGTAATATAGAATTGTAAAACATAGAAGGATAAATTAGTGTAAATAACTTGTGAAACATAGCTTAGTATTTTGTCTTTCAAGAAAATATTAAAAATATCTAAAAAGATAATTCCTCATTCCCAAAAATGTCTTTATGCTCTGCTTCCACCTTGGTCTTATATTGCCAAGCATTTTCTTGTATTACGAGACACAAATCGTTGTACTCCTCTAAAACCAGATCCACGGCAAGTCTCATTCGTAGTGGAGTCGTTAATCTGCTTAGAGCACCAACGATATAATTCTAATTAGAAGTTTGTTGAAAAATTATTTTAAAAATACTTTTTATAAAAAATTGAATATAATGGATCATCTTGTAAAATACATTCTCTCATCCAACTGGTCACCCAAACTCCGCTATCATTCCTATGATAAAAAGCATTCAACAAATAGTTATTATATAAAAAAAAAAAAAAAAAAAAAAATTTATGATATTTAAAAAAAAATATTAATATATTAGACTTACGATCTATTTTTTGAGTGGGTAGGCCAAAAGTGTCATAGGCCAAAAAGTGGAGCAATCTAACAACTTTAGACTTATCATCATAAAAATATGATCATCTAACATCGCTTCTAAATAAGTTGCCTGTACAAGAGTGAATTCATGACAAAAAAAGAGAGAAGAGTGAATTGTAATTGATTTAAATTGACTAAGAGTACTAGATTACAACAAATGGTTATTTAATTTATTAAGTGATTCTAGTGATTGAGTACTGATTTAGAACAAATAATTACCACTTTAATTGCGTTTCTTTTGCGTGCTGATGTTTTTCGACCACAAGGCAGTGAATCTAATATGATTAGACGACGACTCGTAAAGTCGACAATGACCAAATACCAATGTAGTTCTTCACAGATAGGGATAAAAACCTGCAAAAACCTTAAACCATTATAAACACTAAAAAAAAATTTTAGGCATATTAATGGGAAAACAAATTAGTCACTTGTACCCTAACGACGTGGCTTATTTTGAGTGAAATATATGCTCCAGGAAATCAAAGATACCTTAGCCAGTGTGTATTTGTCGCTTAAAGCGATATCGCTGCATATAAAAAAATTGTTAAATGAAAATTTTTTTTTTTTTTTTTTTTTTTTTTTTGAATTGATAATTTTAATTATACACTTTACTCATGTGAGTACATAGCATGGTTTAGTCTAGAAAAAAGAACTTCCTTATAAATTAGTATATCCACTCAAACTATTAGACAGAAAAAATTAACTAATAATTTAAAGATATTATAGGGATAACTTTACTGCAAAATGTTCAAGCATGAACCAGCAAATTGGATCTTCATTCCTACGTCGAAATACACGTGTCATCATAAGTGCCACCAGATTTATAACCTACAATATATTAAAATTATATGTAAAACATGTTTATATGTAAATAGAGGCTTAAAAATATAATTATAAGAAATTGTATAACATGCATTGACCTCTATACTTACTCGTGATTCGACACATCTCTCCGGCACAAGACATCTAAATGTACTTCTATAACCTTTTTCATCTGAGATTACTAACTCTTCAGAATCGCCAAAATCATAAAGTGATTAGTTGAGAGAATCATAGAATTTCTACACCATTACATTATACACATAATCATTAACCACACGTACGGATCTAACGTTTCCGAAAAAATATAGGCTGCAACAGCGGCTTGAGAATCGGTTAACTTCATCGAAGCAGTAGGCTCAAATACAATAAGTGTCCACCATTGCTCATAAAAAAAATAGTTTCAAGGTAACAATAAAAAATAAGGAAAACTTTGTCAAAAATAAACGAAAGAAGAAAAAAATTAGGGTTACCTTTGGCAGTACAGCTCCTACTCTAACATGTGGTTGTCCATTAGGTGAAGTTGTAGCTTCACGAGTAATATTCAAGTGGAATAACTTCTTGGGTTGAATTGGTATGATACCAGTAAGATCACTAGTTTTTGTACTTTCCGAAGAATGCACAACTACAGTAGGATCCAACATCGAACTACTATTTGTGGAAGTTTTTTGTTGTGCCATGATCAAATCAATTTTTTGGTGTAGAACATGAATGACTGATTCTAAATTTTCTATTCTTTTTGCTATATCGTTAAACATACTCTTGAACTGCATATTTTTCGGTGGAGCCATCTTCTACTACTCACTCAGATAGTAGTATTTTGTCTTGTACGGTATCATATAACCCCTTAAGATGAATATATAGCAAATTCGGTTATAAAAGATAAGATAAGATAAAAATAATACAAATTTTAAGATATTTTATTTTTATCATTTTTTTTTAAAAGTTATCTAATTAGAGTAAGAAGATAAGTTAAGAATAATAAGAATGCATAAAAAAATCTAATATTATCTTTTTCAAAAAATAATATTAGAATTATAAAACAAAAATTTATTATTAATTTAATACAAGATAAAGGCTGGGTAATTTATGCCGTGGAAACTATTTTAATTTTGGGTATATATTTTTTTTTAATTTAAAGTATAATGACAATTTTTTGTTATCAAATTTAGTTTTAAATTTTAAAAGAGAATTAGTTGTGTGAAACATAATCTTATTCCTATATATAAATGCTCAAGCATAGAACACTATTAACTTTCTCTACTAAAACTAAAATTACAATCTAATAGAGCAATGGAAGAAAAAGTAGTAGACGATCACATTGGATCTTCTTCGATAGAAATTATTGAAAATTCTCCGTTGAAACAAATACTACATGCCATAGAGGTAATATATCCAACTCATGATAATATTGCAATGTTATTTATATATACCAATGCTAATTTTCTATTTTATACTGTAGTCTTTATCCAAGAGAGTTGATGAGATGGAGAAGGCAATGTGGATGGCGAAGAAGTCACTTGATAAATTAACCGCCCTTCAATATAAAACTGATGAGAAGCATGAGAAATTCGACAATACGGACCTATATGAGATGAAGAATAAACCCTGTGATGATGTAATGAAGAAAAACTCTAGCCCGTTGCAAGTAAAGTCCGAAAATTGTGTGTTCACGAATTTATCCGACGAGAATAAGGACGTTGAGATTTTGCACAATCTGCCATCATCGTTCTACAAAGGCATGCAAACATGCCTGGATGGAGAAGAAAAATCGAAGCCAAAGTCAAGATTCGGTATTCATAGAAATAGCAAAACTAATAAAACTGTGCAAGAACTTCCGAGTACGTGTCTAAGGCAAAAGGACAAATTGGCAAGATTTAATAATCCATCATCTATCCAAAATATGGCGTTTGCACGACCAGCTAAAATGCCAAAAATTGAGCACAAAGGTCAACTATCAAGCAAGATGGCAGAAACTAGAGTACGCAAAGGGCCTTTAACTTTCACCATAGACAAAGAACGGTTAACGACCGCTGCGAAACAAAAAAAATGGCTTTCAAGAACACTTCTATCCTAAAGGTATTTGATTTAGTTAAAAATAATTTATTGGCATAGTATTCAAATATGTATATTGTGGATAACCTTTACGTTTTGTGCAGAATCTTAACTGTTCATTCAAACCACCACAAGATATGAGGTTGAGTGAGGATTTGGTCAACATGGCTATYTACATCTTTGCTGCTGATAATGATATAGCGTGAGCATTTTTTTTAATCTTTTATTTTTAATTTTAGTTCTCTCTGTMGKTAACGTGTTGGCTTTGTGTTAGAGAGGATTTGGTTCATATTCACGATACAACTGCAACTAGAGAAGATCTGTTCTGTCTCGTACCTGGAAAGCAAGTGTCTGAACTGGTAATAAAGCTGATTGCATTGAAGAT
>QBTX01002713.1:0-16039 GCA_003063285.2 Arachis monticola | reverse complement strand
TTTTTTTTTCCATTAAGCAACCTATGCATTTAAAATTTATATCTAAAACTTATTTTCTCTCATTAAATGTTTATTGATCTCCAAAATTTACTCAGTTTCTATATTAAATTCCCAAGAACCACAGACAAGAACTATAATATCATTGTAAAAATAACTACTATCAAAAGAATAGAGAAACTATCAGTAGAGCAAATCTTTCCAAACTATAAATATGTTTGATACAAAAATCTCAGTAGAAAAGCACAAGCTTTACTTGAACAATATAAGAATTATGATTCAAAATTCCAAATAAATACACCAAACAATATCATACTGTACCGCCATAACGATTTGGTTTCTTTCCTTCTCCCAAAGCCATCAAGTTAGTCAAAAAGAACTACTCTAATAAAGACACAGTAATGAATCCTAAGTTATAGAGTCCAATCAACAGTCACCAAAGATACCGAACAAAGCATTTATTAACGGTCAGCCCATAACATTAATGAAAAAGGATGAAGACAAATAAAGCAATCAATATATATTATGGAAAGAGACAAAAGAAAGAACAGCTTCTGTGTGTGTGCACGTGCGTGTGTAGCGGTAACAAATTACAACTCTATGATAGATCCATTTTTAACCGTTAATAACAGCTAGTATTACAATTATGTTTACAAGTGTTTCCGTGAAAAATACGTAATAGTTCTTGTCTCTTCCAGCTGAAACATTTTCCCCCTTTATGTATGTGGCGTGGAACTGAAGAGTATTTCATTGAATATGATTGGGTAAAATACTCAAGGAGCAAGCTCCCAGACACAGAAGACAGAAAAGAGAGACACAGAAAATGATAAGGATTGCAAGGAGAATACACAGAAAACAAAGTACTCTGCCTGTCCCAATGGCATCAGCCATCCCCACTCCTCGTAGATTGTTCAATAACAACCCCATGACCCAATTTACAATTCATAATCTCGTTTCCATGCATGATCTCAACTCCCCCATCCACAATCTCCTCATTACAGCTGTCCTTTTTGTTTAGATCCGTCAATTACTCCTCTATCCAAATTCCCAATACCATCTCTGTCCCTAAACCCTTTCTCCTTTTGCTTGTAGAAAATTATTGGAGGCCCACTAATAACCTATACAAGTAACTACGCCTATACTTCTAAAACTTATTTCGAAATTGGCCATTAGAATGAATAGGTAAATATTTAGTATCCAATGGATATCATGAACTAATTAAACCCAATGGATATGATTGTATATTGTTTGTTCATTAACCATCTATGAACTAAAATTTGATCAAAGCCATTAAATTTTGTCATAGTAAGTGGAGAGACTTAGAATCTTGGATATGGATGGAATAGAACAACTAATGGATATCTTCTTCGGACTATTTCTGATAGATCACTTTGCCTCCCCTTAATAGGTGGACAACGGGAAAAACATCTGCCCGATAGCGATGGAAGTCATCACCTTGCAGCCACACTGCGTTCCGGCGCCCGATTAAGCCATAAATCAGCACTCATTTCCGCACCACCATAGTATACAGTCAGCGTTATACCCAATTCACCAATAGAAATACACTCATTCGCTCAAAAAATCCAAACATGTATATGAAGCCGAACTTGAATGAGCAAGGTTACAAGAGATTGGAGATGAGGAGAAGGGAGAGGGATAGAGGACAGGAGGGGTAGAAGAAATTCGTAGTAGAATATATGGAAAGGAATTATTGCACGAAGTCAGTTATATTAAATAAAATCAGCTCAAATAATAGCACTACTAGTCGGTCATAGCCAACCAAAAAGGTCGAAGAAAGAACCGCAATCAACATAATACATAATCAAAATAAAATTATTTTTTTTTTTTTTTTATTTTAAACACTAAAAAAATAAACATGAATACTAATAAAAAAACAATTCATCGAAATCAAAAAAACTCCAAACGCAAGCGGGTAGAACAATTCTAGGATCTAACTCCACATCACATAGTTCTTGTGATTTACAGAGAACGAAAAGGAATACAAAACTAAACAATATAGGAGCATCATTGGAAAGAAAAGAGGAACAATCTAATAGGAAGAAAAGGGTGGATAAAGGAAGAAAGCCAGACCAATCTATAGAGGAAATCCTGGCAGAAGCATGCACCACGCAAGATGCAAGGACGAAATCACACAAACAGTCCAAGTAAGACACGTAAGATCAAGATTGCATTCCAACAAGACCAAAAAACCTCGATGCTTTTCAACACAGAGGTTTTTTTGAAAGTGAACGAACAAATAAACAGAATCGCTAGACACGATCATACACACCAGATGCGTTCGGCAATATACCGCACTTTCCTCACGGCCACATATAATTATTCTGGAGTCTTCGAAAGCATCTCTCCTCATCCAAAGCACTTCGGCACATCCCCAATTCCTCATACGAACAATCTCCTAGACATTTGCCTGCATATCAAATAGGAGCACCAAGAATAGCACAAGATCCACACGAGCACAATCTTCAATTCCTTGACATACATTAGACGTCAACACAAATGAAGAAAATAGTCGCCATAATAGAAAAATAAATCACGAATGCAGAAATGCACAAAAGAAAAGTACAGATATATATAAAGAAACAGCACTCACCATACAACACAAACCTGTGTACGTCTCGAAGCAATTCTCAACAACAATGATAAAAAACGAAGCACGATAGACACGCGAAGGACGTTGAAACAATAAATGACAACACCGAACGACTCTACTAAAGATACGGATAAAATGTGCAAACACAGCACCAAGACTCCACCTGCACATCGAGAAATCAGGGAGAAACAAATAAACAAAGTAGCAATAATCCACCTTCTCTAGCATCCCAAATCAAACACTGAGTAATGAAATGGACACACATGATAGGAAAACCGACCACCGACTGCGAATGCTGATGACCCAGTATGTCAGCTATAACAGACACTAAAAACACCACCAAATTCAACTCAGCATCACACAGAGCTCCACAGCTGTGAATAAGCGTGCCGCTAAGGCCACCCATACTGGCTCGAGCCATCGAGGTCACAAACCGCATCACATCATGCCGCGAACTCTAATGTCGCGGCACAGATGGATTATTGACCATCAGCTTCACACCTCACACAGAAGCCAAAAATCATCACATAAGTCGAGACGCGCTCCAAATACAGATCAGGGGGATACAACCATTAAGAACTCCAGACCATTAATGATCGACCTGCTGTTTCCACAACAGAAGCGCAATATAAATATATTTTACACAATTCACATATAATGCCATTCTACGCAGGAACTGATTCGCATCCTCTGCCTACGCAAAGTACCACTACAACATAACATAAACATCTTTAAGCATGCGTAACAATTCACAAATATCCTCCGAACCATAAGACCGACACCGACAGACTAAATAAGAGAATACCAACCACCTACTAAGCAATTATGATCTAATGCATTATAACCGAATAATCAGAGAACCCAAAGAACACGCACAGTCCATGCAGACAAACGTACATCAACTGCGACGATGAATACCACCAACATTTACAAATACATGAAACAAATGATCAAGACCAGAAAACAAAATAGGACAATAGATATAATAAAATGCACCAAATTCAAACTAATACTGAGCCATGACTATCAAACTTTAATAGCACAACGGCGACGCCAACACCTTTACCCCTGACCATTCCGCTCTTCACTCCCTTTGGCCTTCTCTTGTCTCCCTCTCTAACCTGAGCACTGGCCTCCATACACAGCGTACTACCCTTTTTCCCCTTCTGAGTCGCCAGTCACCAGCTCTAGACTCTCAGGAGCTTAGCCGGCGTAAAGAGTTTAAGCAGCTAAAATTAAGGCTCTATTAGCAGGATACCGCTCTAACGCCCCAATATCTTACACCAAACGGCTGAGCAATTCTTCAAGAACCCTGGGCCGTTCTAGAATGGGCCTAAGCTGAGGGCCCATTAAGTCTCACAGGATAGGCTTTAGCACACCCCATGGAACCTTCAACCAAGCAGCATTGGCAGCGCAGCAGGTCTCCCAGTCCGCCTCCTCCACCAGAAAAGAACCGCCCAACAACCAGCCAAACCCAGACACCAACCCCGGTAATGGTTCTGTCGGAAATTCTTCACTACTGATAGATTTGCTTGAACGGCACAAATTCATCACTCTCGAAGTGCGAACACAAGGCCAGTCTAGAAAAACGTGACGCCCAAAATCGTAACTAAGCTCAAGATTCCTTACTTTACCATCTGTTCGAATTATTTTGGATATAGCGCTATATATGCTTTATGCTACATCATCACTATGGTCGGACCCACTCGGCGCTCCAAATAGCTCAGTACAGATCAATACACTGTGACGCACGAAGAAATTGACACGATTGCGTCTTCCTTTCCTCCCTTGCTCCCCTTCTTGCTTAAAGCGGAATAATGCCAAAAATTAAGAATATGAAACACAAGCATCCCAAAAGAGACCGGAAGCCGGAAGCCGGACTCATAGAAGAGCAGGTGAGAGACATTCCATATTACATTTGATGTCTCATTCTCCCAACCCTTGAACTTACTGGCGAACACTGCGCAAAATCGAGGCGAGGCTCCTCGAAAATCCAGGGTGAAGAGTGGTCCCGACGGGCAGACCTCCCTATTAGACGGCCAAATCGACTGATGGTTTCAATCGCAAATCGGTTCTACCACCTTTTCTAGAGGATTTGTAAGAAACTTTGCCTCTACATCCCCAGATTGAGACTGACCTTCATCAAATTTCCAAGGTGAGCCGAAAAAGCCCCACTCGCGACCAGTAACATCCATGATCTACCCCCCAGCTGATGGATTGGTGTCGCAACTTATGCGGCATTAGGTGTACAAGATCATCACTTCTTGCCCAGGATTGCTCTCCGGTGCAGAGTTTCTAATTTGCAGCCACAAAACGCACCCAACCAGGGGACTACCAACGCCCAGGCCAGCATAAGCCAACGTCCCAAAGAACATTCTTCAGATCAATTCCCGCTTCGCTACATCCCAACCTCTAGACTAAGAGACACGTGACACAAAGCCAGAAGTACCTCACCACATGTCAGGCAAAAACAGCAAGCGACCGCATATAAAGGACCGCATGCCACACTTTCTGAATCAAAATTACCTGCTATTAAAAACGCAGCAAAACGTAACTTAGATCATATTCCTGCCTTTCCCCGCCGAAAACATTGACTCCTTATAGACGGACCCGAAGCTCAGGTTGAGAAAAAAAAAAGACTATGAGAACATATTGGCTGAGCCCGGCGCATTTGAAGCAACTACAGCACAACTAATGCATGTGTACTAAAATGCTGTATGCCTGTCTTGGGACCCCGAGCTTCAGCTTACTAAAGAAACGGTATCCCCAATTCTGAAGGCAAAGGAACATGACGAGATAAACATAATCCCAAGAAAAGAAAGCAATAGTATCTTGAACATACAAAGAAATCAGAAAATAGAGTACTTAACAAACTCCCAGGCAGAATACCACACAAAAGAGATAGAAAGATCAAGGTAAAAAGCCGAGAGGCTCCTGGAGAAAGAAAGCATATAACTGTAAATACTATAATCTGACAACGACATCTAAAACAAGTTAATATCTGTCATATTCCTCGCTGGATGTGTGCAAGAAAATCAGCTAGGTATGATTAGCAGGATTTCTTGGAAGGACTTATTGTATGGTTTGTGTAGCTAAACAGAACCAAAAGGCCTATGATGTCTTATAAACGATATTCATTTGAAGGACGGGAAAAAAACAAAAATGAGGAATGCATGTGACCAAAGAGAAAATCAGCTTCCGACAGATATCTTTTTCCATGCAATTATCGTGTCTGTCCAACAGTGTCCCTAGCACTACTGTTATTGACAGAAACAACACCACCCTTAGGAAGCAGATCATGTGCGACCTAAAAAGGTATCGGTGACTAAAACAATGGAGGGCTGAACTGAATCAGCATATAAAGGTTTCCTAGGAGCATAGTTGGTAGTTTCTTCTGAGTGAGAGTCCTTCAATTTACACAACTTCTCATTATTTGCAAGATATCATTCTTCATTACATTACCCTGACCAACGCTGAAGTCTCCGGAGGGGAATCACTACAGGTGAACTCTCCAAGGTCTATGACAGCCTGGTGAGGACAATACTTGGACATGTGAATCAACAATCGTTTTTCCGCTCATCAAAGCTTTAATCTTCTTCATCTATTACTTACTATTCAATCATCACTCATATTTAACATCACATAGCTGACCAGCGTCTGCTTATCTTCCTCTGTACATACAGTTGTTGGAACTTCCAAAGCCTGCATCTGCAAAGGAGATGCCTGCCTGCAAGCATCGGATTCCATCCCATCAAAAGCATCACATTTTTCCACACCCATTGACAATGGATCTGCATTTCTCACAATGTCCCCCTGCTCATTTTTGTGGTCACAACCAACTAGCAAGTCAGTCGTGGGTTCTGATTCCAAGGACATTTCAGAATGTCTGAAATCATGCACACAATCCAAAGCATCCACAAGTACACTGGAGTCATCATTTTTGCCTCCCATGACAGCTGAATCATCATTCACTGAGGGGAATACATTGAGCTTCTCATCCTTCTGCACAACGTGTTGAACACAATGCTCCTGCAACCCAGTCAACAGTTATGGACTCCGATGGAATGTCTGTGTCGCCTTCATCTTGAAAATTTCCTTCCGAACACAGCCCCCTAGTTTTTAGACCTGAACCCTCGTTGTTCCCACAACATATCCTTGAATGATTCTGACAATCATGCTCAGAGGTGTTCTCCAATTTGCAACATATCAGCATTTCCACATTCGATTTGCAAGACACTCCACACTATGTCCGGAACATCACTGCCGCTTGTAGAACACTCAGGGCCCTCCTGGGGTAAATCCACACTACCCTTCGCCCTGTGAAGCTCAACATCCGTAACAACAGCACCGCCGCTTGTAGAACCCTCAGGGCCCTCCTGGGGAAATCCAACACTTCCATCCTTCGCCTGTGAAGCTCAACATCTGCAACAACAGCACCGCCGCTTGCAGAAACCTCCTGGGGTAAATCCCCACATGCCATCCTTCAAGCTGCTAAGCTCATCGAAGTACAACACAATACAAGCTCCTTCTGAACACAAAGTTTCTGCAAATGATCCGAATGCACGGGAATCTCCGAGCACAAATGCTGTCAATAACAGACCCACCTGATATTCCATCATCAACCAATAGCTTAATTACAAGAAGCCATCTCAATTAACACAACATTCAAAAATTCATCCACAAGTACACTATTACCACCAAGTCCTCGCTGAGTTCCAATAATCTCTGATTTAACAAGAAACCAAGTACCCCAATAAACACAAAGAAACCAACGATAAGGACATGAACAGGAATAAAAAAACAAAGCACAATGCATATGACAAAATTAACACACATCTCAAGCACGGATGTCACACAACACAAACTTCAATTGGAGCAAATTGAACAACATTACCAGCACGTGAAAAGCATAGCTCAGAAAGAAAACCCTAGAAAGCAGCATTCTCCTGCGGCACCTCTACACGGAAAGATGAGAAAGGCAACAAAAAATAAACAAAAAGAAGTCCCCCCACAAAAAAACCCTACTTTCAGAATTCCGCAAAATAATGCTACGGGAAAACAGAGCGTCCCCAGACACAAATACTTAAGCAAAATACCGATATTTAAATCCAAAAAAAAAAGAAAAAAACAAACCAATTTAAAAAAATAAAATAAACATTGGAGAGCAAGGTAGAGAAGCGATACCTGCTGTGGATGTGTGAGATTGAGGATAAGGAGGTTAGGTTTTTTCAACAATGGTAGTTTTGTTTTTTTTCACCGGCAAAAAAAAAAGGAAAAAAACTCTTCTTTTTGTATCTGAGTCGAGGAGAGAGAGAAAGCTGGTCTGCGTACGCGCGCAGAGAGAGAGAGAAGAGAGAGATGGTTGGTGAAGTTGTCCACAAAAATAAATAAAAATAAAATAGAGGAGAAAAAAAAAAGAAAATAAAAATTGACACGATGAGGGAAAAAAGGAGAGAGAGACTGAGAAGAGAGGGTTCCGACCGGAGGAGGCTTTTATCGTTTCACCAAATTCCGAGATGATTTGACGGTTCTACCCTGATGGCCACGCGGCTTCATCGTTCGTTTTTCACTTTTCACTTGTTCTTTTGTATATCCGAGGAACACGGTTCCTTACTGCACAGCTAATCGTATTTTTATTTTTTTTGTATTGCATAAAAATGAATATAATAATAATAATAATAATAATTGACGGTAGATAAAAGAAAGCTTGTATGATGTTTACATATTCAAAAGATTTAGTTATGTGGATATCTACGCATAAGTGGAATCTCTCTACATTATTCAAATAAGTTCCTCACAGCAAAAATCATATGGTCTTAGTTTCTATTCGATTCCATATAGCTGTTAAAAATCTTCCCAGAGTCCCACAAGCACTCATCAATGATGGAGCCATTCAGATCTGTTTGACTGCTTAGACATTGAATACTTTCGACAATATCAAATATAGCTGGTTGACATCCACCCATAATGTTAGATTGTTTTATGAGAAGAATAGTCTAATTTGTTGAGTTACTCCTTGTGTTCTACAAAATCTTAACCAAAAGTTAGAATCAGAGCTCAATTTTACTCGTTTGATGATAATATACTCACCGTCAACAAGATCTGTGGTAGTATAGTCTTCCTTATCACCCGTAATTCGCTATTGTACAGGCAATAACGGAAGCTCTAAAGAAGGTTACGCTTGGCTAGCCTAAATTCGAGTATGTACAAATCCACCAAAGGGACTTTCTATATTAATAGCACGGACAGAAACGAACTACCTTATAAACAAGCACAAAAGAGACTCGTCACACACAACAATATTAACAACTGTCATCCAGAAAAAGAATAATTTCTTTTTTTTATTTTATACTTTTAATTGATAATGCTTTAATAATGGTGGGAGAAAGAAGCATAGTCAATAACCTACAAAAAAGTCTTGGTACAATTCTAATTTATTAGAAAAAAAAGGAACGGACCCACCAATGGTTTAATGTTCACTTTATCAAGAACTCAAGAGATGGAAGCACAATACCACAACAAAAGACAAGGCAAGAAAATAAAAAAGAAGATAAAGAACGACGTTACATACGAGAATAACCGATCACGGGTAACGAATATTTCTTTCTGCCTCCACAAGTGAAGCTTTTATTGTCTTGGAAACAGGCAAAACAAAGTTTAGAATACAATACATGAGAGCTCCTTTCTTAAATAATTCTGTTAGACTGTGTATATATTTTTCTTCCTTCAGAATTTTGTTGTTCTCGAACTTTGTATTTTTTAGAATATTTTTTTTTTATATAATAAAATTGAAACATAATTTCTGTGGCCTTAAAACTATAGAACGGAATCATTTACAATTTGTGTAATCTCTAAAAAAATCTTTAGTTTTCTTCAACCAAAAATCACTTACTCCATGACGATTGTGAGTTTCCAATACATAACTGGTACGCAGATTACACCGAGTGAATAACTCAATTTGTATATCATAATATCTTCGCCAATCTAAATTAAACCACTATATGAAGAGATAAAGGTAACACATAATTTTAAAGCCAAATCTCCATAGTTTTTCACCAACAACCACAAATTCTACACTAACGAAAGAAAACGGCTGATATGACTCTCACGTCTCAATCTCTCGAACGACACACAGAAGCACACAACAACACTAATAATAATACAATAAAAATAAGAATATAATAAAAAAAATAGACAGCCCGGGCTACCCGCCATAACATTAGTATGAAGACACTACCTTCTCGCGATATATATGGTTTCAATTTCAAGTTTCACGCAGAATTAGTCGAGCATCTAACAAACCTGCACGAATATAAGACTAATTTACTTTTCTGTCCAAATTTCCTGTTTACAAAATTTTAGCCGAGAATAATCATTACAAGTGATGCTAATTTAAAGTTTATTTTGAAAGACCAACAATACAAATTAAGAAGAAGTATCACTATATTTAAGAAATCGTTGTGACCCAACAAAAACAAACTATGACATCGAAAATTGCAAGCGAGAAACCATAATATACTATAACCAACACCGTAGTTGAGCGTAATATAACAATACAAGACCCAAAAATTAACTCAATTGCCACACTGCACACGATCATTCCGAACTCCAATTCAGCCCCTAAATAGAACAAATGAGAGGACAATATCTATTTATATGATGGAATGTTGACATAACAGTTTAGTATCGGAGTATCCGAATCCAAACTAAAGACACAATCGAAGAACCTAATGTACCTCTATTGTCTTAGCTTTGTCACATTTCGCTCACATTAAAGGAAGAAGCACGATCTCGAACAGTGAGTGCCGACCACAACCTTAATCAAAGGGTTATTATTATTATTACTGACTTGATGGACCATGCTTTAATATAAAACGATCAAAGAATTTTTTTGGGGACGACCTTATATACAGATTAATTGCGAAGACACATATTTGCAGTTCTTAGACTATTTCGAATTTGCTATGCGGTTTTAGTTTTTAAAAAAAACATACAACAGCATGCCCCACGAAGAATCAACTTGTTATCACTATAAGAATGATGAGAAGAAATTATATTAAATGGCTAGGTACAAAACACAAACACAATATGATAAAAACCATATACACCGCACCGGAAATAATATTAATTCAATCTTTTTGACTAACAATATCTTATCTAATAATAACTTTTTAAATATATTTTTATAAAAGAATTTTTTTTTGTATATATTACAAAGAAACAAGTAGCAAAGTAAGTATAAAAATTTGTAATTAATCCCATATATTGTGACTCACATGTTCAACCAGCAGCCCACGAAACACGTGTAACAAGACACTACGAAGAAAAAAAAAACCAACCGACATGGACATAAAACTCAAATACAACTTTCATCCAACATTTTTAAAGAACCATTAACTACACTAAATTACGAAAAAAGACTATTCCATTATATTGACCGATACTAATCTTAGTCGATTAACTGCCATACTCAGCTCAAAAAGTGTAAAAAATGAACACCCGATAAACTAAATAGTCACATTGTATCTAGCAGTTCTCTTTTCAAAAACAACAATAGTTCAATTATTCTATCAGAATATAAGACCAAACCCCACTATTAATCCATTGTTTTAGTGAACGAATTCTAAATACCAAAAATATCTCGGTATATTTTTTTCAACTAGATTTTAATTTAGTCTCAAATATTTTTTTAAAAAAAAAAAAAAAAAAAAAAAAAAACTTAATATAAAAAATATTAGAGTTAACTGAATATTCTCTACAAATTAGAAAGCTATCTGAATACAGAATCCAATTAAATCTTCTCACCACCCATAAGTCCTTTTTTGAATTTATTCTTAAAATTAAAAAAAAAATTTTGCATGAAAAATTTTTTTTTTTTATTATAAAATTAAAACAGTGATCTGTTATCCAAAAAATAGGAAAACTGCATATACACCCGGACCATGTTACCAAATCAAAAAGCCGCCTAATATACCACAACGACAGATCCCGCCGCGCAACAAACGACAAAACACGATACATCTACAGCCTCCTGATACTTACGGTCGGAGCATGAACACCACGAAGCAACGGGAACAATCTCTCGGAAAGAACCTCACACTAACGGGTACGACAACTGAAAACCAGTATACCTCCGGAGAAGAATACCAAAGTAAACCACCGAAACCAGCCGTAGAACGCCAACCCTGAAATGGAGAACCAACAACGATGGAAGCAAACACGAACTTAATCATAAACAAAGTTTTTTGAATCTAGAAAGTTGAATATTTTTTTACTAACGCCACCTCGCTTGAGATCGGGAGATCCTTTTGCACGCCGTGCTGCCACAACGTTTGGCGGAGAGAGGAACCCCGATAGAGTCCCCTACGCAAAGGGCGGGACGATACCGTAGTAAATAGCACTGGCTTCTTCCGCATCCAACGTGGCGCACCTTGGTTTGCTCTATCACGTCAGAGAAGAAGGCTCGCGGAGCGACCCCGCAGGCAACATAACGGGGATTGACACCGCAACAAGACAGCGCCTCTAAACAACACGAAAGTCATCCCATCGCCACAGTCTCTGTAGAAGAAGAACAAAATACTTAGCAAGCAGCGAAACCACAGAAAGACTAGCGCCGACAGCGCAACATCAACCCAGTACCAAGACCAAATACCATCACTACTTTGGGAAAAAAAAGATTTCAGGAAAAAGAAAACTGGAAAATCGGAGATGAAACAGACACACAAACATACCAACCTCGAAAGAAAACAACGCACCTCCTTTAGTAGTGTACCGGCGTGCTTTGGGCTCGATGCCATCGAATCATACGAAGCTCTATCTCAGGACTATAGCATATGCCCAAGAAACTCGACATCTATCCTATGCTAATGCAGAAACATGAAACCAAAGCACGGAAAGTCAAGCTAGACAACAATACAGAGAGGACAACGAC
Organism: Arachis monticola; assembly: GCA_003063285.2. Lineage (NCBI taxonomy): Eukaryota > Viridiplantae > Streptophyta > Magnoliopsida > Fabales > Fabaceae > Arachis > Arachis monticola. Next base: position 3,500 of record QBTX01002713.1, on the reverse strand, counting down.
GAACGGCTGTCTAGAACCCTTGGCAAGGAACGAAATAACTGCAGCAACTGCCAATGAAACAAAAAAGCTCACCTGCACCGTACGAACCAGAATACAGACAAGGAAAAAGTCAGACGACAAAGGGTCACCCCATTTAGAAAACCAAAAGGGCGACCTCAGTGCAATCAGACGCCCTAAAGCAAGACGCAGAACCCAGAGAACATCATGACATAGAAACCAAAAACAGCTCCCGCAAATAGGGAGGCCCTACTATCCAGGTCGTTCGTACACCACCATTAACCACATTACACAGAGCATAGTGTATTCATCATTCCAAGAAAAAACAAAGATAAATTCCAACACACATTCGAAGCTGACACCGCAAAGTAGGTGGCAATGAGAGAAGTAATATAAAATAGAAAAAGAAATGGCCTATAAGCATCAGATAAGCCCGAACTTTCAGAATCTAGAAAAAATACGCCTCGATAGCGCCTAAACTTTTCTTTTTAGTGCTTCACCCATCACTGATGAGATTTTGCCAGGTAATACCATGTATTACCCCCAGATACTAGTTACATTCTCCAGTTGTCCTCTTAAATAATCCTTTCAATAATACAACTTAATTAAATGAATGAAGACTTCAGTAAGCAAACACAGCAACATAGCAACCACAGGATATCGTCTCAATAAGGTTCCGTTAACCAGATAGATCAAAACATCTGAATCGACTTACGTTACCATAATCTGATAACGGATCACCAATCAAACAGGAGAACATACTCCCGAGTTTATAAAAGCTAGAAACCAACCATCAATAGAAACCGGACAGACCTTAGATCTAAACACAGTACTTTCTTTTCCTTCTCTTCAAGAGGACGCACTGGACACAACATTCAAGGAAACCAATGGGTTACCCCTTCAAGCCAGGGATCCAGAAGAGCAAATAAAAGCGGCAACTAGATGTAGGCCGGTGTCTGGCAGATGCAGAAAAGTCACGAAAAGCCCTTTTTAGCAACAAGGAGGCACCGAGCTCACTATTCGACATTCCCACCTAGCTTATAGGTATATATGGATGAAGCGGCAAGGTCTTCATCAAATTTCTTTCTGACCCAGTATAAAAAAAAGCCATGCACGCAAGAATCCCGAGAGGCGGACAAAGACATGAACGCTGAGAGAGGTAAGAGGGCACCAAGCCCAGCACAGAAGACACACCCCAAAAGGTACGAAAGCGGCTACACCGGCCGACGAGCGACCCAATCAAAGAGAGAACAAGTAAGGAAGAGAACACAAGCAAAATCATCTCATCTTCTTGTATCACTATCCGGGAACGAACGCCGAGAGGGCGAAATCGCGCATGGAAGTATAGCCCTACCGAAAGTCACGAGAAAGAGAGGAGCATCTCAACCACTAATATATAACCATTTCTGATGTTCTTTAATAAGACAGGTACTTCTGGCAAATGCCGGTAAGAAACCATATAGTTTAACATATTTTAACCCTCGATATATAGAACCTTTCCAAATAATTAAAAGAAAAAAAAATCTTAAATCTTTAAACTTTAAATTTCTTTAACAGATTAAGAGTAGGACCAGAACAACACAATCAAGCCTCGAGTACCGTCAGAGAGTAGGAGACCCTTCTAAATTGCGCAGTCCAGATGAGTTCAGACCATATCATAGGTAACCACTCAAATTACAAATTTCTTTACTTCATAGTACGCATGGAAGTTATAGCGGTTTACTGAGTTAAAGATAAGCTAACAAAGGACAGCATATTGCCAGTCTGTAACTTCTCCACAACGCGAAGGGTAACATGTAAACCACAGGTAGCGCCACATCTAGACTGATCTCATTACTATCTCTGACGTTGTGCCTCAATAGAAATAGCTCGAGAATAGAACATAACACCCTAATTTATGCAACTTTGACTATAAGCTGATCAAAACTATGGCTCTAGAGAATAAATAGCGTATCGAGAATGAGGCATTGTAGTAGCATTATATGATTGTTATGTTTGATTAGTGCTGGACAACAGTGGAAGTCCTAACCGACACCTCGCAATTGGTTAAGGTACAGCCAAAGTATATGCATTTATACAACATAATATTGAATTACATTATATAGAGTTTGTTGGCTAAATGAAATCATCTCGAAAAACTGAGAGAAAATGTTAGGGGATGGTTTTGGAAGGGTTATAGGTTTAAGCATAGAATATGATATGGTTGTTTTTGAAGTAATGTGTAGATAGATATATATCTCAACAATAATTGACAGCGAGCAATAGAAAGATAGTCCCTCTTCTTCGTTTGCAAGAAGACACATACTCAATAATGTTTAAAGGAGGACTATATCTTTTTCACGCAAATTTCAGGTGCTTTTGGCGAATGTCACTCATAAGAAATTCAGAAAATACTTAATTGAAATAAAGTGACAGTGTTGAGAAAGAAGTGGAGTTTTTTAACCGATCTGATAGGTTTTGTCCTAGTCAGAACAATTACTGATTGTCTTACATGCAGAAAGCATCAAGCTGTCCCAACCTCACTCTAATTTACAATTATCGATAAGAGCTATTTGGAGGCGAAAAAACCTGAACTAACGATAGTCTAAGCTTTACTGTGCCTAATGATTCGTGTTAACAATTTCATATTCAAAACTTTTCTTAAGCAAATTTGGCTTCTAGAGGCTATGTCACATAGAAAATTAATTTTTTTTGAAATTTTCGAAAACAGGATATCTAAAGGCAGGGCTGAAGCAAAGAACACGCTCGTGTTCCTGCGATGCTTCGATAAAAACCTATTTTCATGTGACTGTTAATTAATCGGGAAATTATTGTACATTTCGTTGAGAAAAGTTGTAAGAGATCTTTTAAGGGCGCATGAAAATTTCTCGAAAAAGGCAACGCCGCTAAAAATTCGAAAGCGCAGATTTTTAGTGCAAGTACTTGACAATTTTACCACCATAAGACCAAAAACAGACAGCCACCCACCCAACAACAACCGAAAAGAAGAAGACAGCGACCTGCCACAGTAGTTGTTTAACCACTATCGACATGTTATAGCTCAACAGAAACACAAAACCAATAAACAACAACAATTCTTTTAACGGACAAGACGCGATAAGTAACAGCCTTATACAACTGGATGACCGCAAATAATACACTCCAACAATCAAGACCTCTAGGATTCGAACTACACCCAGTACCCAACAAAGTGCAGGTTTAGGACAACCAAGGCAAGGTTTAAGGTTCAATGGGTGCTGCGACGCAGATTATGTATCAATCTAGCACACAGCCAACAACTAGCCCTACGGCAAGGTAGACTACACCGCCACAGCTTACGTATTACAAAGAGACAAAAACCACCACCGGTGACCATCCCGCCAGAGGCTAAGTGCTTTAGTACGACAATCATGGAAAGGTTGGTGATGTGACGGGACAAAATTAGCATACTAAATTAGAAAGAACAAGAAACATGAAAAAAACCCATAATGCATGCATGAAAGAGATAATTGAAGAAGAATAAA